>JAQFVV010013306.1:0-162717 GCA_028023455.1 Epiperipatus broadwayi
GCTTTGTAATTTTTTTATTTCTAATTATGAGGTTAAGATATTGTCTCAGATAAAATATAAAGGAATTAAAGTATATTGTAGATATGTTGATGATGTATTTATATGTGCACATAATGAAATAATAGTTAATTTGTTTAATGAGTTAAATATGATTAATAATGTAAAATGGGTGTTAAATGAAGAGAAGGAAGATTCGATAAAGTTTTTAGATATATTTATTAAAAGAAATAATAATGTGTTTGATTATAATATGATTTTAAAGCCTGTGGAAATTAGGGGTTATATTCCATATAATTCTAAAGTTCATATGAGTCATAAATTAGCTGGTTTGAAGTCATTTTTATTTAGAAATGATTATTTGTGCAAATTTGTTAGTGATAAAATTGAAAATATTAATGTATATATTACTGATATGTTGAATGTTGGTTATGGAAGGAATATTATTTATAATACAATTACAAAATATAATCAAAATAAGAGTAATAATAAGAAAATATTAAGTAAATTAAAAAGTGATAAATGGATTTCTATTCCTTTATATCTAATCAACAAGCTAAATTAATTTATAAACTTTTTAGTGGTTTGTGTAGAATTTCTTTTTTCTCTTCAAATAATATAAATGATATGATAAATAACTCCAAAGCCAAGATTTCTAAGTTTGAATTAAGTTCTGTTATATATATGTTGGAATGTAGTTGTGGAATAAAATATATAGGGGAATCCAAATGTACATTACAAAAACGATATAATGATCATAAGACATTATATAAACGTGTACAGAAAGAAAGTATATCTTCAGTAAATATGAATACTCCATCAATTAGTATTTGATCATAATAAAACATGTAATTATGGTTTTAAATTTAATAATAGAGATATAAAAATTATTCAAATTGAAAGGTGTAGTGAAAAATGTAAAATTAAAGATGCAATGATGATATCTAGGAATAGAGGTGGTTTGATGAATAAACAATCGGCTAATATAAAGACAATAGAATTGTGGGAAATTTGAATAGATTGAATGATGGGTAATGCAAGTTTTTATTTTTTGTAACGCTTGTATTAACAGTTGAAAAAGATTGTCAGTGAAACAATTGAAAGTACTTCTGGTAAAGAATATATTATTTAATTTTGAATACTGTGTTAAATATATTTGTTTGAATTATATATATATATATATATATATATATATATATATATATATATATATATATATATATATATATATATATATATTGGATGGGTGATGCTGTGTGCTTGTCTTTTTAAATTAAGATAGTTCATAGGTTTGATTTGTAATCTAGTTAGACTTTGTCATTTATATCTGAACTGTAATCAATATATGTGCATCTCTATGAAGCTATAAATGGTTATTACTGACATAGAGTTATCTTACCACCTCAGAAGGGATAGAGAAAAAATAGCTATCTCATAGTTTACTTACTATTGCAGTAGGTATGTGGACTAGTTTCAAGCTCCATTGTTTTTATTTATATAGGGAATTATTGATAGAGTTATTGTTAGAGTTGTGGAAAATGTTGTGCATGCCTATATAGAGTATGAGTGTAGAGAAATTTAGTTCCTCACATGATTCCTGTCTCAGAGAAGACTTATTTCTGGCCAATGCAGGCATTTGAAGTTGTAAGTTGTTTTTTTCTTAATTTCCCTTACTAAGACACTGATGTGTGCATTATGAAGTATTGCATAGTGCTGTGAAATATGTAGAGGATTTATTTCTTTGTGCAGGGCAGGATAAAAGTTGCTTTCACAGGGTTAGGGTTTCAGTCAGATATGTGTGTTGATGGGGGGAATGACAGATAGTGCTGTGAAATATGTAGAGGATTTATTTCTTTGTGCAGGGCAGGATAAAAGTTGCTTTCACAGGGTTAGGGTTTCAGTCAGATATGTGTGTTGATGGGGGGAATGACAGATAATTAATTTATAAGTTGACTGATTTGTGGTCAAAGTTTGTGATGGATAAAAAAATTGAAAATTGTCAAGCTAAGGGCAACATGCTGATCTATCAAAATATATACAGTCACTAAGGTGGAAAGCATGAATATTTGGCATGCATAAATGCAAAATTACAGTTTTTATGTTTAAACCCATTTGTTGGACCAATTAGAGATTTCACATGTCACATCATCTTTTCATAAGTAATATAAAGATCATTGCCTGTTGGAATAATTAAAATTAAAATTATTGCAAAGTTGTTATTAATTTCTGGAATAATTCAATTTATGATTATTGTAATGAAAGGAGGAGCAGCAATTTATAGGTTCTCTGAAAGTTAAAAGAGAATTTCATATTATACCTAAATACAGAATTTAAATTATGATTCTGTGCATAAGCATATTAGTATTAATATTCAATTAAAAGATGGGTCGAGATAATGGTTAAGTTATAAAGATATTTTCACTGATTTAAATATACATTGTGTATTATTATTATCATTCTTTAATAAATTTCATATCATATTTGAGTGTAATGATATTATGTATAAGTGTGTGTTTTTTTATTATTATTGTAATAAAGATTTGTTATTATGAATTTGCATGTGTGTCTTGTGTTTGATATTTCAAATATCTCCAGAATTTATATCTAACACCTACATCTAGAACTAATACCAGAATTCCAGAATTTAAATTGACATAAATCATTTTTATATTGATTGATTCCATAATTTAAATTTCCATAATTCATTTTTATATTGATTAATTCCATAGCTGATTTATATAATTCATTTTATATTGATTGATTCTCATAGTTTATTTGCATAGTTTATTTTTATGATTGATTTCCATATTTCACATACATAAGTAATTTCCTTGATTGATTTATATGATTAATGTCCATGGTTTATTTCTATAGTTTACCTTGGCAAAATGTAATAGATTTTTAAATTACTAACTAAATCTGGGCAAACAGATGATATAAAATAGAATGAAATGACAGAAAATAGTCAATTGGTTTATTGCAATGTTATGATTATTGGGAGCAGACATAAAATCCCTTTCCTGCTTTTCGTATTTAATATGATTCCCACTGGAATACTCACATTAAAGTTTTATTTAGCAAATTTTGGGATCATATCCATTGCAATGTAATCGTTAATAATGGTACCTCATTAGGAGATCTAGACTTTGAAAAAGAGTATTTTGATTATTAATTCTAAGTCAAGTAGTGCAGGTATTAAAATTCGGGAAATATTATTATAATAAAGATCATCAATTAATAGTCGAATGGAAGCCTTGTATGGGTGTTTAAGAGAATAGGATTAAGAATTATCAGATAAGAATCTGAAGAACATAATACAGACATTCAGTGTTATATAATTGTAACTATTGAGAGTGATAGATGCTGAGAACAAAAAATAAAGTAGTGGAATAAAATGGGAAAGATTTATTTATAACATTTCTGAATCCTACTTTAAAATAAATAATAGTTTTGTATTATAAGCATAAGTTATGAGTTCTCCACATCGATTACTAATTTATTTCCAGTCACGTATAAATTGAAAATGTATACAGCATTTTCGTAGTTACATTCGAGATCAGATATTTATATTAAAGTTGGGGAAGAAGGTTATCTCATTATTATTCATTTAATAATAAGAATTTGTCATGGAAACATTTGCATAATTGTTGCTAGGGTTAAAATAAAGACCACAAAAAAATTGAGTTGTATTTATCAACATTGTATTTTTTTGAGAGACAATTTAATTATTTTCTCCATTATCTTCTATAGTCATAAGCATGGATGATGATGATCTCTGGTGGGCATTACGATTTATAGTTGCAAGTTGGCGCCTGGGTATAATTGGTCTTATTATTATTTTCATGAAATAAACACACTGGCCATCCTTGTTCGATCCCAAGGTTAGATTCAATCGACTATCTACCTGAAAAGAAGTTGAGGGCAAACATATAAAGTGAGCTACTTGAAATATAAAGTAGAGGTCACATAAAGTGAATTCTGGAATGAAATAAAGTTGAGGTTATAATATATATATATATATATATATATATATACTGTACCGGACCATACTCCCTGTGGAATTCTTTTCCTATTCTTGCACTGAGCATGAAGTGACCAAGAATTAACAGGTAAAGAAATGGATATCAATTTAACCGATTGTCTGTACTCATGTATATTGGTACTTCCAGTTAAATTGATAGAAAACAGTGGAATGATAGGACTCTTCCAGTTAAAAACACCCTTTAGTTGATATCTTATTTGAATGCCCAAATATTTAGAACAATGGCAAGTACACACCTTTGAAAAATCTATTTACAAAATAGACTTTTGCACGCCACTTCTAGAAAAGAATCTAAAAACTGAAATTTTCACCCTCCTAAAAGGATGTGCAATAGCATATGTCCAGCAGAGCCTAAGAATAAGATTTAACACCCCAGTAGAGTGATATCCCTTGTGGCTAGCTCAGTCACTCAAAATCTAGGGTCTTCAATTGAGTAAGATAAATGATTATTATAGGTACATGGTTTATAAGGGAATAACACATTTTTATCAATATAAATAATAATATAAAAATGAAACAAGTTTAATATTATGATTAATATTTATTTAATCCCCAATACCCACCACCATTTCATACTAATGATGATATGATAACAAAAATACTAAATAATTAATTATCCCAAACCCATATATATATATATATATATATATATATATATATATATATATATATATATATATATATATATATATATATTCAAGGCATGGAAATAGGTAAAATATAATTTCAAATAAGAAAAATAATAAATCCCTAAAGCTATTTACAATGTTTTATAAGTAATGGAAATGATCTGAGTTCTTTTTACCCTATAGAAATAAATTTTACTTTGTGTGATTTGATATACAGATATGAGATTTTTGGTCATACCGGCATACAATTTTACTCAGTATGTTAAAACCCTTTTACTGATAGCAAAAATAATACTAATAAAAAAACTATGCATACGTATATTTGCAATATGAGATATTTCACTAATTTCATATTTTTCAACAAGTCAACAAGGTTGCATTTGCTCAGATACTATATTGTACTCAACATAAGATACTGTAGCTATTTCCCTTTTGCTATAGATAAATCCCTATACATGTATATATGTGCAGCACAATTATACACTTACTATTATTTTAAATATAAAGTTATTAGAGTACTTGCTTACAGGGAATCTACAATAGATCAATCCCTTCTTACACACATCATAAGGTGCAGCAGTGACAAAAAATAACTTAAAAAGGATATACGGTTAAATACATTCTTAGATATTGAACATGAGATATTGTATTAACCGAATATTATAAGCATATGTATGCAATATATATATATATATATATATATATATATATATATATATATATATATATATATATATATATATATATATATATATATATATATATATATATATATATATGATGAATTTCAGGAGTAACAATAAGAGGGAAATGAATAGCAACAAAGAAAGAATCTCATTGCAATCTTTGTTGAAAATACTAGAAATTGAAATAAAAAATTTGACTCAATAGATTTAAGTGAAAGCTTTATCATTTATGCCCATAATAACTGTAAATTCATATACATATGTGAGAGACTCTCTCTCTTTTTAAATGATTAATAATAATAACAAAAATAATAATATATTTAATCAGAAATATCAAAGTTAATTATTTCAATATTAATAAAATATCTTAAAATAAACTTATATCTGCATCTTCATTCTTCTCCTCTGGGCTCTGAGTGGGCTTCAAGTCAACTGGTTGTGCAGTGAGGATTTCATCTATTTAGGTATAGGCAAGTCCATGTTTGTCATCATCGTGGATGGCTGGAACTGGCGTGGTCACATCTTGGTGGCTTGGGACAGAGAAAGAGTGGTTCACCGGCTGGTTGTCTACCCCATGGTCATTTTGCTGAAATCTCTAGTATATTGCTTCATATCTTCTTTTTTTATATATCTAATAATAATTGGGATTATTAATAAATTTTCATATGCTGTCTCAAATGGTTACTCGAATCCACAAAAGACAAGAGTTCTTAAAAGAACTGTATAATAGATTTGTTCTTAAGAATGTCACTAATAGTCCTATTCATAAATGAATCTATAAGTAGGTAGTTGCTTGGAGAATTCTGGAGCCAAAAAAGTAAATGACTTGCCCAGAATGTCTGCCAAAGAAAGAATGAATCCCATGCATAAGAAACAATTCAGATATCCTTCTGAGAAGAATGAATCAGCCAATCCTTATAATTTTGCTTATCATTTAGATTATAAACATTCCTTTATATTTTTTCGATTAAACTCTATATTTTAAGTTTGACATAATGGTTTCCATCTTGAATGCCCAGACCACTTGATTACAGCTATTATTATTCAAAATAATTTCTACTTTATATATATAAAAAAAAGGAAAAAAGATAACATTTTAATTATAGCATTATCAAACATTTTGCTTTTGGTCAGATTTTTGCAAAAGCAATTAATATTTTTTGTTTATAGAATAAAATTAGTTTTTAGAGAAGTAATTAAAAAAATGAAAAATATATACAAGTATGTTGGAACAATTACTTCAATTATATTTATTTTACTAATACATTCTGACATTTGATTCATTTGTTTAATAAAGGTTGCTTTTCTCTATTTGAATTTTTTAGAGAAAGGCAAAATACATAGTGATATATCATAAAAAATATACTAAAAAATAAAAATAAAAAAATACATGAGTTTATTATATGTGTACAATATTTCTGTGTCAATTTCATGTTACTTTAAATTGGTTTGTGTGGGTATTTTAATGCTCAGACACAACTTTCTTTAAATCTGGCACTTTTTATATTTGTTGTGCTTAATACAGACCTTGTGCAAGGCCATTTGATAATGCCTGGCACAATACCCGCCTCTCCAATGAGACTTTTAAATGGATATGACCATTTAAAGTTTTAAGTTCTTATTTACATAAATATTAAGTATATGTTTACTAGTTATATTTTTACTAATTTTTGTATTTTTCTTTTGAAACTCTACAAAGCACGATGTCCAATGGTGACAATGTGACACCTCATCCCCCATAACATCGATATACTATGCCAAAACTGCATCAGCATCTCAATCACAAGGGTCAGAGATAAAAGAAGACAAACAGATGGGCAATGTGAAGATATCTATCCTTTCTAGAACTCTGTGGCATCCAAGCAAAGTTGAACAAAACACGAAAAATACTAATGGAATAATGTACCAAACTTCATGGGTGCATCCATGCTCAATAACTATTGGAGGCTGACAGGATATTTTGCAACCACAGATAAAGGGCTTTGGGTTTATGTAAGAGTTGAAGTTAATGCTCCTCTGCTTTCTATATGAGACTTACGAGTATGTTTGCATTACCCCAACTGAGTCCCAGAGAATATTTTCTCTGCTAAAAGAATTGCTCGCATTTTTGCATGGTGAAAAGTGTTCCTTTATCTGAAGCCACAGAGACTCCAAATCACACAGACATCTCCAGCCAACCCCTGCACATCCCCCATCTCCAGAGCCCGAGTTCAAAAAATGCCAATACGAATCAACCCATACACACAATGCCTGAGAGACAAAAGTTCACAAGAAACCTATAAACATCTAACTACAAAGACTCTTAAATTATGTGATATGATTAATTATCATCTTTACTACATCCTGGTCTTTGTGAGGGTGGTCTGAACTGTTTTTCTTTTCGATATTTCTTTCCTTGGTTGTAACCATTGTTTTCTGTTTGGTGAGTGCGCCTTTCTGTGCTGCTACTTCTCAGTATAGCCTTTCTATGCTAATGATTTTGTTTTTGCATATCTTTGTTCCCTTGTGTCACAATAATCAATGTTTTTTTTCATAATCTTTGTTCCATTGTTTCTCTTGTTGGGTCATGTCTATTGCATTTAATACTTCTGCCATTTGTTGCACTGTGTTCATATTTGCAGTAAGTAACATTTGTTCAATCCCGAGTGGCAGATTACGACAGATTATTCTGACAATTTGCCATTCTGATATGTGGCATGCATTTAATGTCCGAAGTGTTGCCACTTGTCTCCTGAAAAATTGCAAGTAATTTTCGCCATTATTCTCATTATGTTTTTCCTGCATGACTTGGTATAGAATCATGTCTTGATGCTGTTCATTCCAAACACTTTTTAATAATTCCTTTTTATATTCCTCAAATGTTACTGGATGGTGGAACAAGGATTCCCACCATGATTGAGCATCACCATGGAGATGACTGCAGGCGATTGCCAGTTTACTAAAATCATTGATTTGGTTTACCTGGAAATATTTTTCCAAGCTTTTAATGTGCTCCATAGCAGCTTCACCTGTTTGTCCTTCAAATATTTTTATTTTTAGGAATTGATTTATATTGCACAGGTTGTCCCTTTTCTTTTTCATGCATCTCATTTTTAATGCTATGGTCTTTGGTTATTCCAACATCCTCTCATTTTTTCTTGACTTCATCCCGAACATATTCATGCTTTGCTTCAGTCATCTGCTGACTCATTTCTGTTTTTTCCAGCCTATTGCTGTTGCCTTATTTATGATTATCTCCCCTTTTTATGCTTTGAAATCTTGTTTTGATTTCATTTTCTAGTTCACGTTTGACATCATCTATTCTTTGATTTATATATGTTGCATGTTCTGCTAGTTGTTGCCTCAATTCATTTATTTCCTGTGGTATTATGGCCATTTCTTGTTTTATACTCAATAAAATTTCTTCCATCATGGTCCACCTGCCTTTGTTTTCCACTTCAAGGTTTTTGCTTCTTTGTTGATCATTTTCTTTTTGCTTACAGTGAGTCTTTTCCTCTGGTTCTTCATTTATTGAGGTGTTTGTATCACTTATTGGCTGTTGATCTATTTTTCTTGATTTAGATCTTGTCCACATTAAAAGCACAATATAAATATTCTTTATTCAGGAGTTATGGAATACCTATATCTATTTATATTTGGTATATATAGTTTTTAGTTTCTGATCAGTTGAATACAGAATCGGTAATAGTGGATATTTTAAAATTATTTCTTAACTATTTGCATTATTTTTAAATACGCAGTACACCACGCAACTAACTCTGCCTTATTCCACTCGCCAATTATTTGTTTTTTTCTATGCCCTGTTCCAGTTATTTTGCCCATTTTACCTATGTCTATTTAATTCGATTTATCGCCCAAAAAAGAAACTCAAGTTTAACATACAAAACTTTACTTCATTACGCTGTTATCCAACACTCTATTTTATTTTATTTCCTTTTTTTTAAAAAAAAAAAAAAAAAAAACATCTTCCAGTATAAGTTATTTTAAATCGTTATGAAATTTTAATTCGTTAAGCCAGTATTTAACACTATTTTATTTTACTTTTTTTTAAAACAAACAACAATTTCAAGTATAAGTTATCTTAAAATATTACACTATGTTTGATAAACAGGTTTTATACCTATATCTAAAATGTCTATTTTCTCTCTTTTTCTTTTTCAAAACAAAACAAAAAAACACGAAATTCATTTGTAAGTTATTTTAAAATATTATGATATAATAAATTATTACTTTTATTTGTAATAACTCTGACCATTTATATATGCATATATACAGCGTGTGACCTACTCCACCACTCATTCATTTAATAATTTTTATATACTTTATTACTATTTTAATTGCATATGTTGACGACAGTTTTTACTCAGTTTAAATGGCAACTTTACTTATCCAATAAAATGAAAATGTTAGCGACTCGGTTTAAAGTGAAAATTGTTAACCAATTATTAAGATAAAGGAATCTGTACTCTATATAACAAAATATCAACCGTCAATATATTACATGTATACTTACTTAAAATAACTTCAAAGTCTAGTTTATTTATACATTATATTTATAGAATACAGTGTGAGCATTTGATTTATTGCTAACAATTTGAATCATAAATATATACACTATTAAATATTTGTCACTACAAAGAATAACACTATAATTTTGGAACTGCAAATTACTGAGTAAAATATTTTAAATTATTTAAGAATAACATTAGATATATATAAAACAAAGCAAGCGTTTTCATTTATATGTCCTATTGACTATACTATACATTTAAAAAAAATAACGATAGAATTTTATATATCTTCTCCTAAATACATTCAACATTTAATTTAGTTTTAATTACACCTACATTAAGTTTATATAGACATATGGCACGTAATTTATTTTACCGTACTTTTCACATTTATATAATTTAACTTGTTCTTTCCCTAACCGTACCATTTTTACATTTAAAACACAATGGCGCCAGTTTTACTGTACTGGACCATACTCCCTGCAGAATTCTTTTCCTAATCTTGCACTGAGCATGAAGTGACCAAGATTCAACAGGTAAAGAAATGGATATCAATCTAGCCGATTGTCTGTACTCATGTATATTGGTACTTCCATATAAATTGATAGAAAGAGTGGATTGACAGGACTCTTCCAGTTAAAAGCACCCTTAGTTGATATCTTATTTGAGTGCCCAAATATTTAGAACAATGGCAAGTACACACCTTTGAAAAATCTATTTACAAAATAGACTTTTGCACGCCACTTCTAGAAAAGAATCTAAAAAATGAATTTTTCACCCTCCTAGAAGGATGTGCAATACCATATGTTCGCTGGAGCCTAAGAATAAGATTTAACACTTTGGTAGAGCATTATCCCTTGTGGCTAGCTCAGTCACTCAACATCTAGGGTCTTCAAATAGTTAAGTTAAATGATTATTATAGGTACATGGTTGATAAGGAAATAACACATTTTTATCAATATAAATAATAATATAAAAAACGAAACGAGTTTAATATTATGATTAATATTTATTTAATCTCCAATACCCACCACTGTTTCATACTAATGATGATATAATAACAAAAATACTAAATAACTAATTATCCCAAACCCATATATATATATTCGAGGTGTGGTAATAGGTAAAATATAATTTCAAATAAGAAAAATAATAAATCCCTAAAGCTATTTACAATGTTTTATAAGTAATGGAAGTGGTCTGAGTTCTTTTTACCCTATAGAAATAAATTTTACTTTGTGTGATTTGAAATACAGATAGGAGATTTTTGGTCATACCAGCATACACTTGTACTCAGTACTTTAAAACATTGATAGCAAAAATAATACTAATAAAAAACTATGCATACATATATTTGCAATATGAGATATTTCACTAATTTCATATTTTTCAATAAGTCAACAAGGTTGCATTGGCTCAGATACTATATCGGGTACTTGTGAATAATTCAACCGATGACATTTTTGACTTACCGATTTCCCTTCCGGTAGACATTGACGTTCTTTGCATGACAACATTGTCATGGTAACCAAGTGACTGGCGTGATTAATCCATCAGAGAGTCAATTTTTTTTTTCACCCGCGAGATTTAAAATTCGTAGAGAGGTTTGGGAAATTTTTTGATTTTTCTGTCTATTGCGATTTTGCTATCCACGGCATCACAGTTTCTTTTTTGAGCTGTTAATTTGGGTAAAGTGTTTTATTTATCTGTTTATTTTAAATTTACAAAAATTATAATTCAACCGATGACATTTTTGACTTACCGATTTCCCTTCCGGTAGACATTGACGTTTTTTGCATGACAATGTTGTCATGGTAACCAAGTGACTGGTGTGATTAATCCATCAGAGAGTCAATTTTTTTTTCACCCGCAAGATTTAAAATTCGTAGAGAGGTTTGGGAAATTTTTTGATTTTTCTGTCTATTGCGATTTTGCTATCCACGGCATCACAGTTACTTTTTTGAGCTGTTAATTCGGGTAAAGTGTTTTATTTATCTGTTTATTTTAAATTTACAAAAATTTTTTGTTAATATTTCTACAATTCTCAAACTTCTCTGATAAAGTGTTTTTTATTTATCTGTTTATTTTAAATTTACAAAAAGTTTTTGTTAATATTTCTACAATTCTGAAACTTACATTGAATTACATTTAATGTGTAAATAATTTATTCTCCGGTAAAGTGTTTTTTATTTATCTGTTTATTTTAAATTTACAAAAACTTTTTGTTAATATTTCTTCATTACGTTTTTTCGGTGTAAATAATTTGAAATAATTTTTTAAATCAATTTTGCAATATGCAGTACGTTTTAAAAATTACCAAATGCATGTAAAAGTGTGGCATTTTCTGGATGCCATTAATACCAGATTTGCATTAGATCGCTTCTTTTTTATTTAGGTGTTTATTTAAAATTTACAAAAAGTTTTTGTTAATATTTCTACAATTCTCAAACTTATTTACAAAAAATATTTGTTAATATTTCTACAATTCTCAAACTTACATTGAATTACGTTTAATGTGTAAATAATTTTCAATAATTTTTTAAAACAAATTTTGAATATACATTACCAAATGCATGTGATAACAAGGACGCCATTAATGCCAGATTCGCATTAATTCGGGTAAAGTACTTTTTGTTAATATTTCTACATTACGTTTTTAATGTGTAAATAATTTGAAATAATTTTTTTAATCAATTTTGCAATAAGCAGTACATTTTTAAAATTACCAAATGCATGTAAAAGTGCGGCGCCATTAATACCAGATTTGCATTAGATCGCGTCTTTTTTATTTAGGTGTTTATTTAAAATTTACAAAAAGTTTTTGTTAATATTTCTACAATTCTCAAACTTATTTACAAAAAATATTTGTTAATATTTCTACAATTCTCAAACTTACATTGAATTACGTTTTAATTTTATTTTTAATTTCTGAATTATATCATACAGCTATGAGAGTAATACAATGTCTGATATGTGTGTACGCCGGGCCTGCGGCCCGACAAAAACATCCGGAGGCCCCCCTGCCAATTCCAGTGCTACGCACTGCTGTATTTTAAAATTTAGAATAAGATTTTGACACATGCATGTACATTTTTTTTTAGTATTTGCCTGAACTGCATCAGATATTTTTCATTTTTGAATTTTTTTTAGCATGTGACCTGGATAATTCAACCGATGACGTATTATCAGTCTACAATTGAATTATGTTTTAATTTCATTTTTAATTTCTGAATTGTATAATACAGAAAATTATTTTTCATAATTTATTCCGGTAAACTGTTTTTTATTTATCTGTTTATTTTAAATTTACAAAATCTTTTTGTTAATATTTCTACAATTCTCAAATTATTTTTCGTAAATTCATCATCAATTATAAAAACTTTTTGTTAATATTTGTACAATTCTCAAATTATTTTTTGTAAATTCATCGGCAATTATAAAAATTACAGGGTGCGATGCCATTAATACCAGATTTGCATTAAATCACATCTTTTTAATTTAGCTGTTTATTTAAAATTTTCAAAAAATTTTTGTTAATATTTCTACAATTGAATTACGTTTTAATTTAATTTTTAATTTCTGAATTGTATCATACAGAAAATTATTTTTCGTAAATTCATCGGCAATTTTTAATTTCTGAATTATATCATACAGAAAATTATTTTTCGTAAATTCATGGGAAATTATAAAAATTACAGCTATGAGAGTAATACAAGGTATAGGTGTACGCCAAGTCTAACGGCTTGTCAAAAACACAAAGCCCCCCCTGCCAACTCCAGCATTACGCGCTGTTTTTTATAATTGAGCATAATATAGGGTGGTTTTATAAATTAGAATATAGTTTTTTCTAAATTATTTTAACACATGCATGTACATTTTTATTTTTTTTTTTTACTATTTGCCTGACCTGTGTCAGATTTTTGCCCTTTTTTTCTTGTTTTTTATCACGTGACCTGCATCACATTTTTTTTCTTTTTTTATGTTTAATTTTTTTTTTAATTTTTATATTTTTTGCCATGTTTTTTTGTTTTTTACCATGTGATCAACTGATAACGTATTACCCTGAAGGCATATCGGTCTAATGTTGCGTTTTTTAACGTACCGTGTTCACGTGATCTGCGGACACATTTTAGCGATTACATGTGTCCGCAAACCACTTGGAGACGTTATCTTAAAAATTGCAAGATTAGACTGATATGCCCTCAGGGTAATACATCATCAGTTGAATTATACACAAGTACCCTATATCGTACTCACCATAAGGTACTGTATCTATTTCCCTTTTGCTATAGATAAATTCCTATACATGTATATACGTGCAGCACAATTACACACTTACTATTATTTTAAATATAAAGTTATTAGAATACTTGCTTACAGGGAATCTATAATAGATCAATCTTTTCTTACACGCATCATAAGGTGCAGCAGTGACAAAAAAAACAACTTAAAAATGATATACGGTTAAATACATTCTTAGATATGCAACATGAGATATCGTATTTACCGAATATTATAAGCGTATGTACGCATATATATATATATACATGCATATTTATATATGACGAATTTCAAGAGTAACAACAAGAGGGAAATGAATAGCAACAAAAAAAAAAGAATCTCATTGCAATCTTTGTTGAAAATACTAGAATTTGAAATAGAAAATTTGACTCAAAGGATATGTGAGAGATTCTCTCTCTCTTTTTTAAATGATTAATAAAAATAACAAAAAATAATAATATATTTAATCGGAAATATCAAAGTTAATTATTTCAATATTAATAAAGTATCTTAAAATAAACTAATATCTGCATCTTCATTCTTCTCCTCTGGGCTCTGAATGGGCTTCAAGTCAACTGGCTGTGTGGTGAGGATTTCATCTATTTAGTTGTAGGCTAGGTGGCATTTGTCATCATCATGGATGGCTGGAACTGACATGGCCACATCTTGATGACTTGGGACAGAGAAAAGGTGGTACACCGGCTGGTTGTCTACCTCACGGTCATTTTGCTGAAATCTGTAGTATATTGCTTCATATCTTCTTTTTTATATATCTAATAATAATTGGGATTATTAATAAATTTTCATATGCTGTCTCAAATGGTTACTCGAATCCACAAAAGACAAGAGTTCTTAAAAGAACTCTATAATGGATTTGTTCTTAAGAATGTCACTAATAGTCCTATTCATAAATGAATCTCTAAGTAGCTGGTTGCTTGGAGAATTCTGGAGCCAAAAAAGTGAATGACTTGCCCAGAACGACTGCCAAAGAAAGAATGAATCCCACAGCTCAATCAATACCACTCATAAGAAACAATTCAGATATCCCTCTGAGAAAAATAAATCAGCCTATCCTTTTAATTGAGCTCATCACTTATATTATAAACATTCCTTTATATTTTTCTGATTAAATTCTACATTTTAAGTTTGACATAATGGTTTTCTTCTTGAATGCCCAGACAATGTGATTACAGCTATTATTATTCAAAAGAGTTTCTACTTTATATATTAAAAAAAGAAAAAAAGATACCATTTTAATTATAGCATTATCAAACATTTTGCTTTTGGTCAGATTTTTGCAAAAGCAATTAATATTATTTGTTTATAGAATATAATTAGTTTTTAGAGAAGTAATTAAAAAAATGAAAAATATATACAAGTATGTTGGAACAATTACTTCAATTATTTATTTTACTAATATGTTCCAACATTTGATTCATTTGTTTAATAAAGGTGGCTTTTTTCTATTTGAATTTTTCAGAGAAAAGCAAAATACATAAAGTGATGTATCATAAAAAATATACTAAAAAATAGAAATAAAAAAACACATGAGTTTATTATATGTGTACAATATTTCTGTGTCAATTTCATGTTCCTTTAAATTGGAATATGTGTGGGTATTTTAATGCTCAGACCCAACTTCCTTTAAATCTAGCACATTTTTATATTTGTTGTGCTTAATACAGACTTTGAGCAAGGCCATTTGATAATGCCTGGCACTATATATATATATATATATATATATATATATAGTATAAGTATTACTATATATATATATATATATATATATATATATATATATATATATATAAAGTAATACTTATATGAATATAGTTTTATTACTTTATACATTTTTTCACCCAGTTGATGATAAGAATTACCTTATCACGATATTGACAAGAAATTTAATTTATTCTAATAAACACATTTAATACTGAAAACCATGCTTATAAAACATATTTCATCTATGAAAACATTCATTTCAACACACGCACACACCGATATATATATATAATTGGTTAAGACTTCTTTTACAAATAAATCAGTTATGACCATACTCATTTTTTCTGGTCTCAAACTAAAATAAATATGTAAAAGAGAAATAAATAAATAAAATGAGCAAAAGTACCCATTTTGCATTTTTTTTTTTTGCAAGTCACATGCTATTTATTTTTCCTTCATCAGCAAGATACGTTTTAAAAAATAGCCAAAACCAAAATATAACAATAGGTAAAGGTAAATATATTTACTGTATGCAATAGTGTTTCTAAAAATTGTGAGATACTAGTTTGAGCAGGGGTTGTTTTAAAAAAGATGTAATGTTATTGTAGTCAACGACTTTCAGATCATGTCAACTCTGTTTAATAGTTAAGATGGACTAGTATGACATTTCCGTTATTTAAGAAACATGCTTGCAGCTAGCATTAGCTAAATATCAAACTAAGCAGGGGTAAAAATTTTAGCTTAGCACACTGGTCAACTAAACATGGGATTATAAAGTTTTCTGCATATGTCAATTTTAATAGTGTATTGTTACCGCATTCACAACCATTGCTGAAGGAGAACATTCAATGCCTGTCTTATTTGTCATTGTTTTTGTCAAGTATCCATGATGAATACATAATCCAGTTATACCACTATTCAAACGAAAAAATAATTCAAAAAAACTGCATCAAAGAATGTCTTAAAACTACCCAGTGAAACTGTCTTATAGACAGGTTTGTTAAAGGGTTGGTAGTTAAAGAGTAAAGTTAGAATTCTGATGATTATGGTAAGATTAGTTTTTATTTAGAGTAAAAGGTCTTTACAAAATAATTATAAAAATATTAAAATTAATAATACTTCTCTGTCCATAATTTTAATGTTTCCGCCTCTTAAATAGTATGTAAATATAGTTTTCTTCTTAATGCAAATTTTTTGAATGCTAGAGCAAATAGAATTTATATAATGATTAATATTCAATATTTATTTTACCTTGTATATGTCTGTTTATCGACGGACATAGTTTTGCCAATCTTTATTTGCATTATTAAAGTTTATAATTAAAAAAAACACTAATTCTATAATTATTTTATATTCGTTGTAAGCATATTCGTGTTTAACGTTGAATACAATCTAATTAAAAGCATTTTGTATAAATAAATCCATACTTGTCTAAATATAAGTATATTTTTATGCATTCGATTCATTTCTAAAAATGGAAATACTAAAATATGTATATATGCTTTTTATTTTTCTATTATTTAAATTTAGTTATCTATTTCTCTCCCTCTGTGTTTGACTCAATCTAACCTTAAGTAAATATAGATTTTACCCAAACTCTGTGATTCATAGTCATATTTTCTCATTCTGAGGTTGAGATATTAGAAACTGGCCTACGGATGTTTCTCATTTTAAAGATGATACATTATTTAGCTGCGTAACATATGTATTATAAATAAAGGAATAATAATGAATAATATCTACAGAATCAAATAAGAGATCCTTTCTCAACTTAGATCTGTTTATTGGGAATGGCAATTAGTTTGTTTGAATACACAGTATGATGACCAATAGTTATAATATTATCTTTAAAGTTAATCAATGTAGTTATTCCTAAGAACATTAACCTAGAGATTAAGTCCTCATACATTCTAATATAGAAATGCATAAATTTACCAATAAGGAGATTAAAACATGGGCCCATTTTATTTGTTGCTCATAAATATTACATCTTACTAATCAATGATCACATCCTGTGTTAAATTTATTAAGAACATTATAATCTTGAAATATATACTTTCTGTTAGTCAAAATATAATCCAATTCTGCTGTACCTTCATTTGGATGCTTCCATGTCCATTTCCTATTAACATTTTTCTCAAAAAAGAATTCGTAATATAAAGTTTTTTTTTCAGCAAAATCCACAAATCTATGCCCTTTCTCATTTCTATTACCATAACCAAAATTACCTGCAACACTTTCATCTTTCCTTTGCTTACTAATTCTATCTTTAAAGTCTCCCATAATAATTTTAAAATGTTGTTTGCTCTGATCAAAAACCTTTTATACGTCCATATAAAAATCTTCATCACTATGATAATTTGTTGGGACATAACTGAATTATTTGCATATGGTATCTGCTATTAAGTTGTATAAATAATCTTACCACTCTGTCTGATACACCATCAATCTCCACAATGTTGTTCTTCCACTTTTAATTTATAATGATTCCTACTCCACTTGTATTTCCAATATTTGTACCTTTCTAATAGATTACATGTCCAATTTTTAAATCAATTGTCTCTTCACCTTTTCTTCTATCTTCACGAAATCCAATAATGGCTCATTTATTATAAAAGTTATTCTAATTCTTGCAATCTTCCTTCACTTGAAAGTGTTCTGTAGTTGTAAGTACCTAAATAAAAAGTCATCATCAAAGGCACCCTGGTTCCACAATAAAGGTATTCTTAGCACCCTCCACCTTCATTCACCAACCACTGCCTTGGTTGGTGACTTTATAGCCTCCGGGAAATAAAGGCCATGATTTATTTTTGTCTGTCATAATTGTATATATTGGAAGAATATTTATCATTTATACAAACATTCATTCTGCTTGATCAGGCAACTGAGAAGACCATGGTATTTCTTGATCTTAAACTCAGAGGTAAAAGCCAATAAACTCACCACATTGTCTAATGCATGTTGGTGAGCAGCCCATCTATGTTTGTATACTATACGAATAAACACATAGTAATAAAAACTACAATGACAAGAACATATGGTGTGGACATTAGAAATTTGCCCTGCTCAGTTTTTTTAAAAGCATCCAAAAGGAATCAAAGGGCCTCCTTTCAGTTAATAGCAAAGATCTTTGTGTGTGTGTCCATATAGGTTGATGTATCTTGTTATAATTCATTTAAAATAGATGTTCATTTCTTGTGGGGAAATATTAAATCCTACATGATGTGTATGTGCATGGATGCATGTCAGTAGCAGACAAAATTAAAATAAATGATAAAAAAAGAGTATGAATAGATAATAGTATCTAGATGAGGTATTTTTTTATTAGTGTCAATTCATAAAGAGCAAAAATTAAGCAGGTTATAAGTGAATACAAATTAATTATGCAATAGGCACATTATAATATTATTGACAAGATGGAGTGTACATGCATTTTTATGTATTTATTATGACCAAATTATTTATGCTAAGTGAAATGACATTTAAATGCCATAATTAAAACATGTGTGGTGCTTTCCATTTTTCTCTTATTATTATTCATTATTAAATATTTAGTAATTCTATAATTAACGGTATCTTAATTAATTGTTTTGGGTATGTACATAGTATTTTGAAATTTTGGAAGAAAACATAAATCAGATGTTGAAATTAAACTGCTAATGTGTGTTTATTTATAAATCACAAGACTTCTTATAAATGTTACTCATAAGTCATTATCAGATAAAGATACATTATAAACTCCAATAAAAATACGAAAAGGATAATTTTAGTCATGCTTTGCAAAATCTTGGTCATAAATATGTGTATTTGCTAAATTATGTCAATCCCCTAGTGACTGAATATGGATTTAGGGTGTGGTTCTTTTTCTTACCTGTAAGAGAGGGATGGGAGTAATATTATCACCAGAAATTATTTATATAGAAAAGGTAACAGACATTGAATAATAGTGGATATGATTTAGATGTGTTTTAACTCTGAACTAGCTTAATGGTTGATCTCACATCAATAGATAATGTGACTCTAAGATCCATGATCTTATAAAGGTGGAAACTAGTTGATGTCTCAAAGGATGGATATTAATCATCCCATCTCAAATAATAAAACCCAAACAGTCAATTATAGCTACATATGATTGGATCAGGCATTTGTGTATGGATACTAAGGATCTCTATGTTCAAATGAATTAGACCTTGGTATTTCAAACTATTCCAGTACAAGAATTTGCCACACTAACTACAGCTTGTTATTTATTGAGATTCCATACCATCACTATATATAAAAATGTGTTTAATGTTTCATTCTACATTCCAAACAATATTAATAAATTAGTCAATAATTATAAGGATGTCACACTTGTCAAGCAGAAAAGTAATGTCATATATCAAATGTTTTGTGATTGTATGCTATTATATATAGGTGAATCTAGGTGCAGTATTGAGAAAATGTTGAAGGAGCATGCATTGTTATATAAGTGTGTAAAAAGCAAAAATAATGGTGATTTAATATCTCCTTCAGTTTTCTTCGACCACGAAAAAACGTGTAAATATAAATTTAAATTTGATTTTGAAAATGTGAAAATTCTTCATGAAAAGAGAAACCATAGTAAAAGAAAAATTAAAGAGGCATTTTTTATAAACAGGAATAAAATGTGTTTAATAAATCGACAAGCTGCTAACATTAAAATACAAGATTTGTGGAATTTGAATTGATGACATTTGCTTCCACTTTTGTTTTTTGAATTTAGTGGCAGTTGAGGCGGCTTTAAGAAATTAACCAAAAGTACTTCTGCTGATTTAAGGATTGTTTGTAATAGTTTGTAAACCATTAAATTTATTATTTCAATTATATTTACAATTTTTTTTTAATTAATGGTCATTTTATTATATATATATATATATATATATATATTGAAGCAGTCAATCTTAGCTTAAGATTGTGCTTCATGTTTCTACCTACTAACCCATATTCAAACCCCTATATCCCATCCCGCTCCTTTTTGTTGTATATATATATTTCATGTATATATTTGAGATACGCGCCTAAATTATAAAATTTAATGTTTCAATAACATGTTTTAAAATTATTATTAATTCTTTTTATTAATTATTAGTTCTTTTTATTAAAGTATTATAGATGCGGCTCAAATATATACATAGGAGCAAAACTTACTAACAAAATATTGATGTTTTTAAATATTTATTATATGTCATTTTTAGCTTTTTCTTTTTAAATTGCTTGTTTTTTTATTAAACTATATATTTTTTATAAAATCCAATATGGAAGATGCAAGTGTTGTTAATTGTCTAAAAATAATTAGGGGTTAAAAGCACTATTGTTTTAATCTGGGGAAGGTATTTTTTTAATTAAAGTTTTACTTAAAATAAATGGGATTAAGTAGATTAAAGATTTACTTGTGTTAAAAACATGTCAAATCTATTTCTAATCTGGAAATAGATTTGAATTTATTTTTGGATGTTATCTTACAATTGCATCTTCAAAAACAACTGATAAAAGAAAAAGTATAAAATAACTGAATTTTGAATCACAGGAGATTAACTATTATTGAGAGGAGATTAGCTACTTTTAGAGAAAGGTATTATAAACATATTTCATTTTGCTTGAAACTTAAAATGATGTAGCAGTAAATACACCCTCTTGCTGACCCTGGTGGGTCATTCTTCCCGCTAAAGTACCATCTAACTGCTGCTTTGAAAGAAAGTAAAGATCCGATAAAGAACTTTAGAATGCTAATAAAAGTTTCCGGCCACTGAAGTACTTGCGTTTCAATCACCGTGCATGCGCCATACTTTAAAATGGATTCTTATAATGGCAAGGTAAATTTCCAAGCCGCCACCTAATAGTCAATTTAGTCTAAATAATCTATCAAGATCTCTTCTCATGTATTCTTTAACTTTGCCTTTTTAATATATATATATATATATCTGTGAATGTAATTTTGCTCTCAAATAATTTCTTTATATCTAATCCTATCTCACATGCTCTTAACTTTTTAATTTTCCAGTGCAGTCATTTTATATATATATATATATATATATATATATATATATATATATATATATATATATATATATATATATATATATATATATATATATATATATATATATATATATATCAAAACTACCCCAAATCTAAAATTAAACCAGACCAGAATAAAAATAATATTAAAACACAACCTAAGGTTTCACTGCTACAAGCAGACTTCTCAAGTGTAAAGAAATAATAAAAAAAAACACAACTTATATATACTATTAAAAACTACCCACAAATCCATTCACTTCCCATCCACCCTTAATATTAAAAGAACTCTTAAATAAGTTAATTGCTTCAGAATCATAAATTTTCAATAATAAAGACTCTTTAATTCTTCTTTTGATTTCATTTCTCTCAAAGAAGACAACCTTAGCTTCATCAAAATCAATAGTGTGGCCTGTATCTTTTTCATGGACATACAAAGCAGAACTAAGATATCTATTTTTAACTCTACTTTTATGAACCTTTACTCTTTCATTTAAATGAAAGAGTAAAGGTTCATAAAAGTAGAGTTAAAAATAGATATCTTAGTTCTGCTTTGTATGTCCATGAAAAAGATACAGGCCACACTATTGATTTTGATGAAGCTAAGGTTGTCTTCTTTGAGAGAAATGAAATCAAAAGAAGAATTAAAGAGTCTTTATTATTGAAAATTTATGATTCTGAAGCAATTAACTTATTTAAGAGTTCTTTTAATATTAAGGGTGGATGGGAAGTGAATGGATTTGTGGGTAGTTTTTAATAGTATATATAAGTTGTGTTTTTTTTTTATTATTTCTTTACACTTGAGAAGTCTGCTTGTAGCAGTGAAACCTTAGGTTGTGTTTTAATATTATTTTTATTCTGGTCTGGTTTAATTTTAGATTTGGGGTAGTTTTGATTTTATATTGACTAGTTTAGCTTTATGCTTGTAATGTTTATATATATATTTTTTTTTTTATATATATATATATATATATATATATATATATATATATATATATATATATATATATATATATATATATATATATATTATTTGATTTATATATCTGCTTGCTTATTAATATGTCAATCTAAAACAATCTGATGAATTTAATTTTCTAAAAAATTTTTCTTCTATTTAAGTAAGCCTTCATGAATCAAATTTATTAACGTCCTCTTAAAATATAACGTATTGTTAATTAATACACTCGCCAGATTGTTTTACGTGCCAACATTTTATTTATTATAAAAATATATTTGTTTAATTCTGGATTTTCTACCCTGTGTAAATCCAGAACTTAAGCTAATTAACACTTTAAAATCTTATAAAATATTATTTATTTAATTCTAAAAAAAAGGTGACTTAATTGTTATATATATATATATAACTGCTAGTTATTATTTTTTTTATACTCTTAAAATATATGCTATGTATTTCAGTTATTATAAAATCAACAAAGATGGGATTGTTTTATTTTAAATAGCAGAAAAAGGGATGGGGGTAAATCTTAATGTTTTTTTTTACTAAATCAAATATTAACATATATTTTATTAATTTGAAATCTAAATCTCAATGTTTCTTTTGCTGTATAAAATCTTCAAGTATATTTTAAGTAAATGAAATGTAAATCTCTCTCTATATATTATGATTGCATGCCATATTATAGTATTCAAACAAGGGTCATTTATTTAAAGCAGTAAAATTTATTCAATGTTGTTAGTGGCATTCATTCGTACTGCATTTCTGTCATTTAGCCTATCTTCGTATATATATATTACGTGCTTCTAGTCTTCTAATCTAAGGGTTGCAACAAAGTTCAAACCTATAGATTTCTTTTCGTACCTCATTCCATAGATTGTTGAGCTATCTGGAACCACATTTATTTCGTATAAAATGCCTCTGGCAGTGATCCCGTAAGTTTGGCACATGCTATGCATATTCACTTCATATAGATAAAAGGCCTCTGGCGTCGGTTATACCAGCAAAAGTCTGGGCCATGCCATGCCTATCCACCTTTCTCTAAGCACTACCCAAGAAGGGGGTGTGAGATCTCATTTTTCATCCAGAAGCATGACCTTTTCCTCTTAGTTATTTTTAGGCAGTTATGTCAGCACTGCAAACTTCTTCGTATTATTATTATTTGTTTTGCTTCATGACCCAGTTTTAATGCTCTAATATTAAAATTAAGCTTTGCTTAAAAGATATATATAAATGCCAATTACTTCTATTTTATTAATTAAGTTTATTTCAATCATATACAATCCTACCTTTATAATTTATATATCTATATTTAGGAGTATCTATATGCCTTGGGGAAAATAAAGTGTTCTTACTATTGTTAAAAGAATTTGTCATTAAATATTTTGTCATAGGTTTAAATATAATCAAATGTTTTCAAATGTATTTTATGTATTTTCACGACCATAATGGGAGGAAAATAGTTTGTATTTATATCTGTAATGAATTTCAGAACGCTCCCCTAATATATGTTAGTCACCATGTTTTTGAACTGTAAATCAAAGCGTTAATAGCAATTTTGTGCAACTTCTTTCTAATACTAATTGGCATCTTAATATTGCACCCACCAAAGATGTGTGTTTATTTGTAATATATTATTTAGCTAATAAAGAGCATATGAGAAATAATAGCATGAATGACACTATGAAATCATCTACTGCTTGCTTATTCATGCACATACTAATGTACTTAATTTATAAATGTATATAACTAATTTTTCATTATATTAAACTATTTTATTGTCTAACTTATTTGGGTAGTTCGAATTCCTTTTCCTCCACTTCCACATATTACAGCAATGCTTATGTATATTTTAATATAATCATAGTTAATAGATGTCTCATTGTTTTTCTCAGCTTTGCTAGTCAGCCGGATTAAGATTAATTCTCATGTGCCATCACTATTATGTTATTCATTAGGTGTTAGATCTGGGGCTTAAAGAGAGGGTTCGAATCCAGGCTGGTCCCTGACCTAAATCTTGGGCTTGTCTGGGTTTGAAGTACATTTTGTGAGTTCCAGCTCATGTTAGATGGATAAACATGTTTTGACCGGTACAATATATATATATATATATATATATATATATATTGTCACCCTCTCCCAATACCTCTCCTACCTTTCCTAACAACAAATACCCAGGGGCACCAATTCAACCATATACCAAAACTTAAAGGTGAATTACTATAAAATCATGTCTATAAGGGAAGCCTTACAAACTAAACAGTTTCCTATTATTAAACTTTCCATCTTTATTGTACATGCTATATGGAATGTTAGATGTAGGCTATTGTTCACAGTGCCTGTTCCTGAACCAGTCAGTCTTTTCATGAACACTATTAGAAAAGTAAAAAAACAGAGACTTTATCATTGCATCAAAATCCTTGTATAATAAAACATGGAAGTTAATTAAGGTACCAGATCCACCGAATCAGTAGTAGCTAAGCAAAAGACGAATAATAGATTCAATTTGCATCAATGCTGATAGGTGAATAATAAAGCTACATCAGTTTACTATTATTTATCAGAAGATAATCAATATACAAATGGTCCCAGACTGTTGAAGATGTGTAAAACATAATTTTTTGTCTTTTATAAGCATTTAAACATTATTTTTCATAAATAAAAGCTTTTGATATTAAACTCCTAATCTGATCTTGCTTTAACATCACTAATGAGATTCCTAAAATGCTGTTCTACCTTAGTTTATCTCAGTTGGGGGATACAGAGATCTATAGGGTGTAAAAGATATATTAGATATAGGAGGAAACACTACAATTAATAGGAACAAAACATCTATTAATTTCTAAAATAAATAAGTGTTTGGAATTGGTAAAATTCTTCCATTTAAATTGACAAGCTACATGCATTGAACTACTGTGTGATAAAATTGAATTAATAAATAAAGATGTAATGCTGAAAATGTATACTGTATAGTGAGTTAGAGTTAAATATAAAATAAAATATAACATTAGTTAACTTTTAATTGTACAGTAATTTAAACTAAGTAACTGAATTAATGTCTAATCTAAATAATAAGTTAATATCTCAGGGAATTAATTTATTGCATGGCTTAATTTTAAATCTATACTTTCAAACAACTACTAATTACCATTATAAATGTAATGATACAAATCAAGCAATATCCTAATGAAACTATGATAGTTGGATAATGAAACAAATAGGGTGCATTTTGATTTTAATTTATCATCTAAATAAAAACTTAATGATAAAATTTTCACAAAATTATTAAATAATCAACATTTCATACAGTGTTTGGATCAAGAAAAGCAACATCATCAGATCTGGACATATTCATCATTAAATTATGGAATAGTGCAATCATATCATACTGGATGTGTAAATGTGTGTGCATGTGTGGAAATATAGAACGCCAATGCATATCAAAGAATTCTGAACACAACTTGAAATAGATAAAACATTTATTACAAGATAATTTAAATAAACATTTGGTTTATACTTTACACATATACATGTTTTGGAGGTTTCTAACATCAATGGTTAAATGGTGTACATAAGAACAAATAACATAAAGATAACTTTCTGTATTTTATTTCAACATATGCAAGCTGTCAATGCATTTTGATAGACTTATAAAAGAAACATCATGCTAGTACTAAAATAATAAAGAAATTAAACTTCTTGATATTTTACTAGCAAAATTTACTCAAGCAATTAGTCAATTCTGATAAACATATGACACAGAAACATTATAATGCTGCACTAAGATAATTATATATAAAATTATTCTATATTCGGTATTTTATTTAAATACACTCAAACTATCAATCACTTCTGATATGCTCATAAAAAATAAAACTGTTAAACACTGGCATTAAAATTATAAAGGGAAACAAAAATTATTGGAATTTTTACTTCAAATGCACAGCAAAATAATATTAAAGGGGTTTAAACCTATGAGTAAGAGGTCAAGCTATCCTTCACAAATTAAATGAATAATTCTATTAATTAGCTACACTTTGTTTTCTTTTGCTTGCTCATTCAAATGGGAATGAAACATTATGAGAGTTGATGGTATAAAATCTGAATAATTAATATATGATTTGAAACAATAATTAAAATTACACATTAATGATGGATTTTCTTCATACCTTCTAAATTAACAATATTTTATGCATGCATCTGAATTATGCTATCTGTTATAAAATAATTACTATAACTAAATCCAATCAGTTTACTTATGAAACTGGGATAAGTGTCATAATACAGATGATGACAATGGCCAACCAAGCTTTAATACTAATTCTACTTTAGCTATATTCTGTGAGAAAAATCAATTCCACCTCTATTTTCCTTTTTTATCAGCAAACTATCTTACATTTGACTATGAATAAATGATGGAAAAAAATTCCACAAACTACATAAGGATAAAAGACTTTTATAACTCTAATCATTTAAATAACAATACATAATAGCTCCCAAGCCTAGTTTCTGAGGCTTAAAACAAACTGGTGTGGACATGGTCTCATCACCAAAAAAACAAGGGAAATACACTACTTGACTTCTCATACTATAATTCATAAAATATAACTACTAAATCTGGAGGTTATAATCTACTCCTAACAAATGTTTCAACGAATGAAGGGAGAGCTTTCTCAATCCTAGACAATATGCTAAATAATCCACTCATGGCAAATACCCAAACAAATTAAGGGAGAATAATTTTCATCCCTGACAAGATATTATATAACATAAATAATATCATTCTGCATAGCCACTAAATAAATTTTAATCTAAGCATAATAAAGAAGTAATAAAATCACACTTAAATAAATCTGTAAACTTTCCACCTCTCTTGGCACCTTTCATCATCTGAAACCAATGTTTCTACATTCAATTTGAACATTATTATAAGTGGATTAAATACCAGACACATATATAAGCATAATAACACTTAAATAATTTCAAATCACATTTGATAAAGAAATACTGTAATTACATTAATTGATAAATTGTAAAAGTAATAATAAATAAATCTCTCATTTCTGTTAAGTATAATATTTTAACTCAGAAATATAATAATTATTATTAAAGAAGCAAGGTGAAATAACTTCTATCAAGCAAAGACAAAATAATTATTTAGTACATTTGGCATTAGCACAAAATTAAAATAAAAGTTTGGTTTGGGATATACAACAAATCTTTAAATAGGAGTAAAATAATTATTAAGAAATAATATTTATAACTTTTTGAAAAATGCAAAGATAAACAATAAATTTTATGTAGCTACCTCTTCTCAAAAATGAGATGTTAACTATTAAACAATGAACTGATACTTGTATAAAAATATAAGTACATAATAAAACTATACTAAAATAATACTAATTACCTAGTGTACAATATCTCCATATTATACCTTTGAGATGGTCTTGAAAAAAAAATCAAATAAAAAAATGAAAATTATAAGACAAAATTTTAAATCTATCTATCTATCAAATGTTAACAAATTAATAATAATCATTAATGCTTTTTATCCTTTTTTTGGCTGGAAAGAGAAGTTTTATTTATAGTCTGCATATGACATATCTTAGTCATGTACCAAACAATGATGATCATTGATATAATCATACATATGGATAATTATATAAAAATTTCCTGGAGGGAGATAAATAATATTAATTGGATCCAAATAAGCAACATTTCAAAGTTTTTAGCAATAGCTAATGAAACTGCTGGTAATATTACATATGATAATTTTTCATTATGGCAATAAATATTTATTATGGCATAAGTAGAGCAATAATTTATTACTTAATTTATTAGATATGTTTAAGCATTTGTTCTGAGTTTTTTAATAGCCATTCACAAAGCACATAACTAATCAGTTTGTAAAATCCATTTAAATTCACGTAAGTTTATTGATAACATATTTTAATGAAAAATCAACTGCAAATGAGGAGAACAATAAAATAAAAAAAATTCACATCCAATTCCATGCTCTTCTACTTGTTCATTTATCTGCACATTTAGAGATAAATGAGTAAATAGTTCATTAAATCATATGTTACATATTTTTGCTTATTCCCAGATACAAATGGTTAGGTAAATGTTTTATCAATAATAATAATAAAGCAGGTTACAATATGTTATCTGCACACACTTTCCATTTAAACTTCATTTCTTTATAGCTAGCAAAAAATATTAATAAAAAGTCTCTGAAGTGTTTAATGAAAAGTTCAACATAAATTTTCCAAAATAATATTAAATCCATACATTCCATTAACTTCTTTAATATTAGAATTAAGATTTAGATAAAATAGTTTTGAAATATAAACATGCATTTCCATTATTTCTTTAATATTAGACAATAAAGTTAAATAAATTTGTAATATGTGCACACACACACATTTCAAATGATAACTTTAGAATTTAAACTATTCTGTCAAAAAGCAAGAAAGATGTACCTTATTTTTACCATTGTTTACATCTGCATTTTCCAGAAAATTAATAGTCATTTTTCACTTTCATGCTTGGGTCATGGAAGAATCAGCTTGTACAAATGAAACTGTACTAATAAAAACTTTTATTGAGAGAAAATTGATGAAATCAGAAAAGCAAAGTAAAGTCAACATTTTGCAAAAAGATTCCCCCATTATATATCCTAGACTATTACACTAGCATCTAATATCCCAATAATCCAAGGCCATTTGAAAGTTCAAAAGTATAGAAACAAAATTGCTCCACCTTTGGAGTGAAATTAATTAGCATACAAGAAACCTTCTATCTTGAAAAAGAAATAAAAAATCATTTTGTCTTTTTAAAAACAAATTAAATAAATTGAACCAAGAATAAATATTTTACATTTCTAAAGTAACAAAATAAAAACTAATGATAATTATTTTAGCAAATAAAATATTTACTGGTGTATTTGTGATTTAATAACCCACTGGTCCAGTGATCTATTAATTCATTTAAATTGTGTTTAGGCTGGCATTCAAGCTATTGGTTATGAAATCAAATATTTTGCTATGAGACATCATATTTGATAGTACAATGAAGTACATGAATGGAAAATGAAGCTGAAAGATGGCACAGTCATACATGAAAATCTATAAATATATTATATCATAGGTACTAAACTGATCAAACTGAAATGACAGCTTCTATGATGATGAGCCAAGCATATTGCACTGTTTACACTATGAATTGAAATATTATAAGCAAATAAACCATAGTTAGCAGTAGAAATGATAACAAAGTTAAGAAAAAGTGAGAGAACATCAAAACAAATGTTAGGGTTATAATAATTAAGATATGGTATTTATGAGAGTATGTTTCAATAAACATAGTGATATACCTTAGAACTGACCCCATTTTTTGTAGTCAATCCATGCATGGCAATTGATACTCTAGTTCACATAGATCTCAAAATCCAGTAAGTCTCTGGAAAAGAGCAGGAGAGAGATTAGTGAACAAAGATATGTATCATCTGTAATCTGTATAGAGAAGAGAGAAAGAGAAGGGGGCAACAGTTATGTTCTTTGGTTTGTATGTATGTTGACAAGTCTCAAAAAGAGTAGTACACACCTTTTATTATTCAATAGTTCTTCTAAAAGTGGGAATATAACACATATAGTTTTGTCTGTAGATTAAACTATTTAGTTAGTCATTTTTATATTCCAAATATTAACTTTCTTCAAAACTAGTCTACACTTGCTAAATTGATTTGCCTATTTTATTATCTATTTCTATTTTGCTTTTTGTATGATTATAATTTGGTTTAAAAATTGTAAGGATTTAATTAAATATTAAAAGTATAATTTTTAAAAAAGCATTCAGATTATTTTAATAGGCCAGTTTTTATAAATGGTTTGGATGATAAAGTGTGTGTGTGTGTATTGTATACATAAATCTACATTTTCTTACATATTGAAAAAGAAAAAGAAGAAAAGTTAAATCTGTTAAATTATTTTTTTTACTCAACAATTTTGTGATATAAAAATTGTTTGTTATGGTGAAGCTTAGACAATGTGAGAAATTTAATTTTACAAACTTCTCATCCTAGATCAAAGTTAAAAGTTTAGGTGTTACATTTGTGACAGATATATAAAGAAAAGTGATTAAAACAGTTTTCCTTCAAAACAAGTGCAGCTGAAAATCATTGTAGTGTGAATTTTCATATTTTTCTTTAATCAGCAGCTACAGAAAGTTACACTATCACTCTAATGAAACAAGATGGCTCAAAAATAAGGTATAAAACCAGTCTGGAAAATCAGTTGAGATTTTTTTTAAATATTGAAACTAGGAAAAGACAAGTGTTTTAATTCTGCCAGATATAAATTTAAAATCATTTTTATCTATTTTTTTTAAGATTGAAAATATAAGGATGCTGGGTTAAAAATCTATATGTATCTTGTTGGGGCAATCCCTTAACCCATCATAGAGCCAGCATATCATATAGGAAAAAAAGTATTGTCTGAGTTAAAAGTATTCTACATCTTTTGACTGATTGAGAGAAATACGGATGTTTAAATAGAAGAAAACATTCACCTGTATTTGAAAGCTAAGGGAAAATAATCTACTGATAAGTATTAAATCAGCTAGTTCAGTTATTCCAGTGACTGAATTTAAACCCAAAAAATTATAAATATGAGAACAATTGATATACTCCATCTAATAAAAAAAATATGCTTAATCAGAAGGGAAGAAAAGGTTCCAGTGCCAAATGTTTCCTACTGAAGCAAATAAATTCATCATCATCATCACCATCAAATAATTATAAGTTTAAAAAACTTTTCCAGTGAACTGCGGAAATTGTTTGCTGCAAAAGTATAGACATTTAACAAGCTATGTTTGAACTCTTGGAAGCCTCCAAAATAAAAGGGACTGGTAATATGAATTTTTATTATATATTTTTGTTTATGATATTAGAGATTATGAGTAAAATTTGTAGCAATAAGTTTTAATATTTTTTTCATCTCAGAACTTTAGAACAGCCAAAATGGATTGAAACCAAGAATTTCTTCAGTAATAATAGATAAGCTTCATTAATGATTTTGTGTATGCTAAAATTATTATACCTGCTCATTGATGAATTTTGTTTTCTAAAAGGGTATAATTTTCTATTGATCTAAAGTTATAAAATGTTATTAAGATGTAAAAAAAATTTTGTATTATTATTTGTTTTTAAATATTTTATTTCTAAGGGTATCAACACACACATACACGGTAATATATTAACTTGTTACATGTATATGATGATGTGTGAATGGGATAATAACAGGCATCATTAACATAATAGATTATTTTTTGTTTTAAATTAAGGAACAGCAGTCTCAAAGCTTAGAAAAGAGGGGGAGAAGTAATTTAAAAACTTGTTTCTGGAAATCTTGCTCCTTTCAATTCTATTAACATTTTCCCCTTTAATCATTCTACTTTACATGTTAGATTATAAAAGTATGTGTGCACAAAGAGTGTACATTTTATTTATGAAATGCTTTGCTTGTGGATTGAAAATTTTAGCAAATTTGCTATCCAATTTAATATACATTATATCATTAATAGAAAAGGAGAAAGAACTTAAAATTAATATCATGATTTCAAAATAGTCAATTATTATTGTTATTATTGTTATTATTCATATAAATTTTCATGTCTATCTAGAAATTTTCATGTATATGTTAGAAATGCAGTAATAAATGTTAATCTGTTTTATTAAATGAGACATATATATTTCATTAAGGGTATTCTTTATTAGTTGTGATCATTCATCACCACTGGTGAATATTAATTGTTTAAGTTCCAATTAGATATACTAAGATTAACCAATAGTTATGAATTTTTTAGAACTAAATTTTTAGTTAGGTTTGGTCCTAAAGCTGTGGTTGAGACCATAATTATTATCATCATCATCATCATCACATTTTAATTAATGATCTAGATAAAGGTTTAAAGGCCATAAATAAATAAGTGATTTCATAGTATTTAGTTGACCTTCGTGAATCATTATAATAACCACCATTCCTTCATCTACATCATTCAAGGATGAGTGATGTACTATCCTAAATTAATAGTATAATGTGAGCTAGTAAAACTTATAAAGATATTGAAATGCATTTATTATATTAGGATCTAGGGGATGATTTCTGTCTGATGAATTTTATATACCACTTTAGTTTAAGAATGTTTTGTATTTACCTAAATGTTAGTGCATACAGTGATATGAGTCTAAAATCAAAATCCTCCATTTTTTTAGAAATAAAGTACCAAAAGGGGTTCAAACTTGATACATGTGAAAAGGTTATAAAATAGAACTTTGTCTAGATTCACATAGCTTAGTGGTGTGCTGCTGACCATATTCACTTGTTATTCACTTAAATATGCATTTGATATAAAACCAAGAGATAAGAGTGAGTAAAATTTACTGTTGGATTTATTAAGAAAATATTTTTATTGGGTTAACAATGTACTCACCTACTTGATGTGGTTTCATAAGTCATAATGTTTTACGAGTTTATTTAAGTTACCCTGTGTTCCTACTTGTTTATTGAGGATGCAATGGCTGCCTCAATAGAGTTTGAAAAATGCTGGATACCAGATATCTGAAATGAATAGTCTCCAAGCATTAGAGTTGCTGATTATTGATATTATGATATTTTTAAATCTTAAGTAGAAATTGATGAATTAAGCCACCAACATTTTGATGGACAATTAACATTTTGATCATTAATAAATTTTAATGCCTATTATAGTTACAACTTATTAGTCTTCTCCATATGTATGAGATAAGCATTTTGATCATTAATATTTGGTAACAATGCCATTCCCTCATTAATAATTTTACTTACAAGATTTTAAGGACTACTTATCTTTTATTTCATATTTTATTTAGTTACTATATATATATATATATATATATATATATATATATATATATATATATATATATATATATATATATATATATATATATATATATATATATATTGTGCCATTTCAAATTAGTCATTAGCTAAATGTATAGTAATGTGCATGTAAGAAAATGTAAAACCAAAATCATCATCACATTTTATATAACAATAAATGAAGCTGTAGGGCATCCAAGTTTAAACCCTACAAGATCCAGTTTTAAAAGCTTTAGACAGAAAGAGAATGGGTCAACAATTAATATCGTTTGTGTGTTGATAGAAAGGTAATACACACATTTAAACTATTCAATATTTAATTTTTCTGTTAAAAAGCAAAGTTCTAATGCATATGTATAAGCAGTGTGTGTTATAAAAGCTATTTAGTTAGCCACTTTTAAATTTCAAATATTAAACATATTAACTTTCTTTAAAACTAACCTATGCTTGATCAATTTTAATATCTTATTCTGTTTCTATTTTTGCTTTTCTGTATTGTAATTGGGATTTAAAAGTTACAGATTTAATTTTAGGTATTAGGTTTATAATTACTAAGCTAGCAATTAGATTATTGTAATGACAGTTTATGAATGATTTGAAATGATAAAGTATGTGTGTACATTACATACAGAAATTTACATTTATTATATATTGAAAGGAAGAAGGGTTAAATCTGTCAAATTATTTTTTTTACAATTTTATGTTAAAAAAATCTGTTGAATCAGATATCTATTTTTGTAGCAAATTTGTTTTTGTAAATGATTGTTTGTCATTTTGGAGCTTAAGTTTGGTGGAAACTCTAATTTTGAAATTGTCTCATCTTAAGATTAAAGAAAAGAAACTCCAATTTTAGATATTACAGATATACGTGAAAATAGGAAAAAGGATTAAGTCTATTTTTTTAAAGACAAAAGTGTCTGAAAACCAGGTGTGTGATTTTTTTGAGTTGGTCAAAAATAGCAATTCACCTTATCACTCTAATTGGGTGAGATGGCTCAAACATCACATATAAAAGCAGTCTGGAAAATTAGTTGAGTGATTATATTAGATTATTGTTATAATATATTGTGAGAAAGATTTTTTTAAAAATTATTGAAACTAAAGCAGACAAACATTTTTAGTTCTGCTAGATAGTTTTTTTCTTAAATCATTTTTTATGAAGTCTTGAATGTTGAAAATATAAGAAATGATGGGGTAGAAATATTATATAGGCATCCCATCAAGACATGACCATCATGGTGCTGCAGATTATAGAGGAAAGAAAAGAGGTCTTGTCTGAAAAATAATATTCTACATCTTTCAATTGACCAGAGAAATAAAATGTTTTTTTTAAATAGAAAGAAGAAAACCTTCACCTGCATTCTAAGGAGATCAGAAAGATGAATTAATCTAATGATAAATATTAATCATCAAGTCCAATTAATTGTTCCAGCAACTAAGTTTAAAACCCAGGAAATTTATAAACGTAAAAACAACTGCCGTATTTCATCCACTAAAAGAATCATGCTTGACAGGAAGAGAAGAAAAATTAATATAAAGATTTCCAAATTGTCCACTGAAGCAAATAACCTCAATAGGATCATGATCATCAAAAAATTATACACTTTAAGAAAGTGATTGTTCCAAAGAAACACAGAAATTGTTGCTGCCAAAGATAGATATTAAACAAGAGAAATTTGACTCATTAAAAGTCGCTACAAAGAACTGGTAGTATAAAAATTTTTTTTGATATATTTTCTTTATGATATCAGAGTCTTAATAAACTTTTAGCAATAAAGTGGTATGGTTTATTTAAAGAACTTTTAAAGACAATGTAGATCGATTAAAACCAATAATTTCTTACCAATACTAACTTTGAGCTTCATAAATGATCTTGAATGTATCAAAATTATTTGTTTATTAATTAACAGTTATGAAATATTAATGTGTAAAATATTTTTTTGTATTATTATTTTGGTTTTAAATAATATGTTGTTATTATGGGATAAAACACGCACATACATAATATTTTTATATGTGTATAATTGCGAGTGAATGTGAAGTAATAAGTAGTATCAAAATATTATATTACTTTGTTTTAAGAAAGTATAGATTTCAGCTTAGAAGGGAGGGGGAGAAAATAATTTAAAACTTGTTTCTTAAACTTGCTCTTTCCAATTTTACTAACATTTATTTTGTCATTCTACTTACATGTTAGATTTAAATAAATCAATTATTTTATATAGTGCAAAGTTTTATAAACTGTAATAGATAAACAGCATTAAGCTGTTGCACATGCGCTTTGCAGATTTTAACTATAAATGATTGAATACAAACACTTCAAACACATGATAAAGTCTTTTCCCAAAGACTTTATCATGTGTTTGAAGTGTTTGTATTCAGTCATTTATAGTTAAAATCTGCAAAGCGCATGTGCAACAGCTTAATGTTAGATTTATAAAGTATGTGTGCCAATGAGTGGATATTTTGTTTTATGAAATACTTTTCTTGTGGATGGAACATTTTAACAAATCGGTTACCCAATTTAATACAATATACTTTTGAAATACATTTACGGGAAAGGGGAAAGAATTTAATGTTTACTGTTATGATTTTAAAACAGTCGATTATGATTATTGTTACTATAAATTTTCATGTAAATATAGAAATTTTTATGTATATGTTAGAAATGCAGTAATAAATATTAGTTTATATTATTAAACGAGGCATATATATTTCATTAAGAGTAGTCTTTAGTAAGTGTTATCATTCATCATCAATGGTTGAATATTAGTTGTTTAAGATATGAATAAATATGCTAAGATTAACAGTAATCATGAATTTCTTTATAACAATTAGGTTTTGTGATTAAGCTTAGTCCTAAAGCTGTGGTTGAAACCATTGTCATTATCGTTATCATTATCATCATCATCATCATCAATGTTTTAATTAATATGTTTAAAGGCCATAAATAATGATTGATTCCATAATATTTAGTGATTTCTTAGTATTATTATAACCACCATCCCATCATCTATTTCATGCAAAGATGAGTGAATTGCCATCCTAAATTAATAGTAATCTGAGCTAGTAAAACTTATAAAAAAATATTGAAACACATTCGTTATGCTAAGATCTGAGAAATGATTTGTGTCTAATGAATTCCACTTTAGTTTAAAGATGTTTTATGTTTACTTAAATAATAGTGCATACAATGCTATGGGTCTAAAATCAAAATCATACATTTTGTAAGAAATAAGGTACCAAAGGGGATTCAAACCCGGTACATATGAAAGGTTATTAAATATAACTGTGTCTAGATTCAAATAATCTAGTGGCACCATGATAGACCCTATTCACTTGTTGTTCACTTAGACATGCACTTAACCTCAAACCAAGAAATGAAAGTGAGTGAAATCTACAGTTGGATATACCTGAGTTATAGTAGTTGTTGTTAATAATTTGTTTATAATTATTGATATTGTGATATCTCGAGGAATCTAATTATAGAAGTATGTTTCATTTAATCCAATGACCCTTAATATGATTGATAACTCAGTCTGACCTATTTGTTTAATAGCCACTACTCAGGTATTTTTCTCATAATTTAATTTAAGCTACAATGCTTTTTGTTTATTAGTTACAAGATTTATATTTGAATCTTTTCTTAATTATTTAATACATTTGGATCGTTTGATCATCTTTTTAATATGTTACAAAGGACCTTTTAATAGTTTAATTTTGTTACAATGGACGCCCAACTGGGGCTTGATATGTGACCATATACCTCAAAAAGAGAGTCTATAGAATGATAGGAGATGTGTGGTTAAAAAGAGAATTTTTTTTTAGTAAAATTTTTTTTTCAGTAAAATTTTTTTTTGTCTTACAAAATTTTCTTGGCCATACAGTCTTATTTTTACATTTATATATGATGATGTTTAATATGATTTAATTTTTCATTGATGATGATAAAATGAGTACAGCCATAAAACAGCTTAGTTTTGTTTTTTCTCAATTTTGAAAATAGATGAATATCACAACTTAAGACAAAGGTGAAATAAATAATATTTTTTTTAAAACATTAGAATAATTTAGTGCCAGATAGGATAGGCATAGTAATCATGATGAATTATGGGATAGTAGTCTTGTGTGTGTTTGGGGAGTTCATTTTGTAGAAAAGTCTATGATTTTAGAGGTTGGATTGGATATTTGATCATTGGAGTTTGGTTGGTTAGATTGCAGTTTTGATGATGAGTGGAGAGTTTTGTCATTGCCTTGAGAACCCAGTCACTGCTTCAACCCAATTTATAAGTTATCTTTATTTTATCATGAAGCAGTTAACAGTAGTCCTGCCATGATATCAGCCTATAAGTCTCCAAGAGAGAGAGCACAGCATGGTTTTCCAATCCAGCTTATATGTTATTCTTATTTTATCATGAAGCAGTTAACAGCAGTCTTGCCATGATATCAGCCTATAAGTCTCCAAGACAGAGAGAAAGGCTTAGTTTTCTGTAGTCCTTAATAGGCAGGGCATTCCTTGATACTTGTCACATAAGACTTCAAGAGAGAGAGAGAGCAAGGCATAGTTCATCTATTTAGCCCCTAAGACTTAATACTTATTTTATTGCAAGAGAGTTTGCATCATTTAATCAAGGGTTGTGCTAGTTAATAGTGATCGAATTGGGATGATTTTCTGAGAGCTCGTGATACTTTGTGTGATTATAGTTATGTGACTGAATTCTTTTATTTATCTCAAGATTGTGAACTGCTAGTCATTCTGTGGACTGTCAATATCTGTCAGATTTCTAGGAGAATGGATGAATGTATAATTTGGGCTATTGCAAACAGACATGCACTATATAGATTATGGTTGTGTAGTTCATCAAATAAAGACATTAAATTTTTTTGTATTTGTAATGCATGATAAGGTGAAAAGCAAATCAGTCAGTTAGTCAAAGATAGGTGTCAGACAAGGAGAGGATGTGTGGGTTTTTGGTCATCAGGGAAGCACAGATGGGATATATATAGTTTTGAAAAACATGAGTGAACTAAATAATAGTATGGAAGAGGTTATGGAAGAGGAAAGTGTCCCAATGCCAGAGATCAGTGATAGTTTTTATACTGAAGATGATGGGGAGATTTCCTATAAAAAACAGAAAGGAAGAGTGGAAGTAGAGGAAGATGCCTCTAAAGTTAGTAGCAATAATGTCTCAAGTGTGGAAGTAGATAAGCCAGAAGTTGACCAGACTCAGATAGCAAAGGAAACACCATCAGGGATGGAATTAAGAATAATGCAGATGCTTAAAAGTTTCGAACAAAAGATGGAGAAGAGTAATAAAAGTTTAAGAGAAGATAGTAAGCAAGGGATGGTAAGTTTAGAACAGAAGATGTAGAAAATTATAAAAAGTCTGAAAGAAGATATAAGCAAGGGATAGAATGTTTGAGAGAAGATCTCAAAGCTAACATAGATAACTCTATTGAAAGCAATAACCAAATAATCATAGCCTGGGAAACAAAGATCGAAAAACCTCATATAGAGAAAACTACAGAAAGTATAATAGAGGATAGTCAGACTACTGATAATGGGGAAAATAATGTAAAGTTAGATACACTGATAAAGGATAAGTTCCCAGAAGTAGAAAGGCCGATAGTAGCTGCAAAACCAAGTCTCCCAGTAAAGAGAGTACATGAGGAGATGGCCAGAGAGCTGATTGGGGTAGATCATAAAGTAAAAAGAAAGAAAAAAGAGTGGAAGGAAAAAGTCCATGCACCAGATGAGGTGACAAAATTAAGAGAATCTATCTCTTTGGAAAATGTAAATGTCCAAATCTCTCTGAAAAATTTAAATACTATGAAAAAGTTAAAAATAAATTATGTCTGGTACAAAGAGTCAACCTTTCTAGAAAATTTAAAAATAAATTTATATGGCCCAGAGAATCAACCTCTCTGGAAGATTTAAGGATGAATGATATCTGGTATAGAAAGTCAATCTCTCTGGAAAACTTCAAAGTGCCTTATATATGGTACAAGGAGTCAATCTTTCTAGAAAGTTTAAAAATAAAGTATGTATGGTATAGAGAGTCAATCTCTCTGAAAAACTTCAAGGCATATTACATATGGTACCAAGAGTCCATATTTCTAAATGGAATTTGTAATAGGAGGTTATATAAAATATATCCTCCAGATATGTTTTATAAATATCCAGTCAAGATGAAAAATGGAAATATTAAAAAAAGACTGGATGTACGTGTGCATTTTTATGCAAACCACTATATGATTTTAAAAGAAAAAGACATTCCAAATTACCAAGAAAATAGGAGAGAATGCCTTTATGCTTGCTGCTCTTGACAGGAATAAGGGAATCTATAATGCTAGGAGTTTTATCCCTTATACTTCAGCAGAGTAGCTTGGCAAAGATCTCCAAATAAATCATATTTAAGTTTTCTAATGAAAAGTATATTTACCAGTAGTTCAATTTTTTTTTTTCATTAGTGTATTTATTATTATTAGTGTAGTTTATTAGTTAGGATTTTTTATTAGATATAGTTAAAGCAAAAGTGCTGATGATTTTAATTGAAGGGGGGAATGTTGTGCCATTACAATTTAGTCATTAGCTAAATTTATAGTAATGTGCATGTAAGAAAATGTAAAACCAAAATCATCATCACATTTTTATATAACAATAAATGAAGCTGTAGGGCATCCAAGTGTAAACCCTACAAGATCCAGTTTTAAAAGCTTTAGACAGAAAGAGAATGGGTCAACAATTAATATTGTTTGTGTTGATAGAAAGGTAATACACACATTTAAACTATTCAATATTTAATTTTTCTGTTAAAAAGCAAAGTTATAATGCATATATATAAGCAGTGTGTGTTATAAAAGCTATTTAGTTAGCCACTTTTAAATTTCAAATATTAAACATATTAACTTTCTTTAAAACTAACCTATGATTGATCAATTTTAATATCTTATTCTGTTTCTATTTTTGCTTTTCTGTAATTGTAATTGGGATTTAAAAGTTATAGATTTAATTTTAGGTATTAGGGTTATAATTACTAAGCAAGGAATTACATTATTGTAATGACAGTTTATGAATGATTTGAAATGATAAAGTATGTGTGTACATTACATACAGAAATTTACATTTATTATATATTGAAAGGAAGAAGGGTTAAATCTGTAAAATTATTTTTTTACAATTTTATGTTAAAAGAAAAAATCTGTTGAATCAGATATCTATTTTTGTAGCAATTTTGTTTTTGTAAATGATTGTTTGTCATTTTGGAGCTTAAGCTTGGTGGGAACTCTAGTTTTGAAATTGTCTCATCTTAAGATTAAAGGAAAGAAACTCCAATTTTAGATATTACAGATATACATGAAAAAAGGAAAAAGGATTAAGTCTATTTTTTTTAAAGACAAAAGTGTCTGAAAACCAGGTGTGTGATTTTTTTTTGAATTGGTCAAAAATAGCAATATACACGATCACTCTAATTGGGTGAGTTGACTCAAAAATCGGATATAAAAGCAGTCGGGAAAATCAGTTGAGTGATTAGATTAGATTATTGTTATTGTAATATATTGTGAGAGAGATTTTTTAAAAAATTATTGAAACTAAAGCAGACAAACATTTTTAGTTCTGCTAGATAATTTTTTTAAAAATCATTTTTTTATGAAGTTTTGAATGTTGAAAATATAAGAAATGACGGGGTAGTAAAATTATATATGTGTCCCATCAAGACCTGACCATCGTGGAGCTGCAGATCATATAGAAAAGAAAAGATGTCTTGTCTGAAAAATAATATTTTACACCTTTCAACTAACCAGAGAAATAAGATGTTTTTTAAATAGAAAGAAGAAAACATTCACCTGCATTCAGAGGAGATCAGAAAGATGAATTAATCTAATGATAAATATTAATCATCAAGTCCAATTAATTGTTCCAGCAACTAAGTTTAAAACCCAGGAAATTTATAAACATGAAAACAACTGCTGTATTTCATCCACTAAAAGAATCATGCTTGACAGGAAGAGAAGAAAAAATAATATAAAGATTTCCAAATTGTCCACTAAAGCAAATAACCTCAATAGGATCATGATCATCGAATAATTATACACTTTAAGAAAGAGATTGTTCCAAAGAAACACGGAAATTGTTGCTGCAAAAGATAGACATTAAACAAAAGAAATTTGACTCATTAGAAGTCGTTACAAAGAACTGGTAGTATAAAAATTTTTTTGATATATATTCTTTATGATATCAGAATCTTAATAAACTTTTAGCAATAAAATGGTATGGTTTATTTAAAGAACTTTTAAAGACAATTCAGATCAATTAAAACCAATAATTTCTTACGAATACTAACTTTGAGCTTTATAAATGATCTTGAATGTATCAAAATTATTTGTTTATTAATTTACAGTTATGAAATATTAAAGTGTAAAATATTTTTTGTATTATTATTTTGGATTTAAATAATATGTTGTTAGTATGGGATAAAACATGTACATACATAATAATATTTTTATATGTGTATAATTGCAAGTGAATGTGAAGTAATAAGTAGTATTAAAATATAAAATTACTTTGTTTTAAGAAAGTATAGGTTTCAGCTTAGAAGGGGGGGAAATAATTTAAAACTTGTTTTAAACACTTGCTCTTTCCAATTTTACTAACATTTATTTTGTCATTCTACTTACATGTTAGATTTATAAAGTATGTGTGCCAATGAGTGGAGATTTTGTTTTATGAAATACTTTTCGTATGGATGGAACATTTTAACAAATTGGTTACCCAATTTAATACAATATACTTTGGAAATGCATTTATGGGAAAGGGAGAAGAATTTAAAGTTTACTGTTATGATTTTAAAACAGTCGATTATGATTATTGTTAATATAAATTTTCATGTAAATATAGAAATTTTTATGTATATGTTAGAAATGCAGTAATAAATATTAGTTTATGTTACTAAACGAGGCATATATATTTCATTAAGAGTAGTCTTTAGTAATTGTGATCATTCATCATCAATGGTTGAATATTAGTTGTTTAAGATATGATTAAATATGCTAAGATTAACAGTAATCATGAATTTCTTTATAACAATTAGGTTTTATGATTAAGCTTAGTCTTAAAGCTGTGGGTGAAACCATTGTCATTATCATTATCATTATCATCATCATCAATGTTTTAATTAATATGTTTAAAGGCCATAAATAAATATTGATTCCATAATATTTAGTGATTTCTTAGTATTATTATAACCACCATTCCATCATCTATGTCATGCAAGGATGAGTGAATTGCCATCCTAAATTAATAGTAATCTGAGCTAGTAAAACTTATAAAAAATATTGAAACACATTCATTATGGTAAGATCTGAGAAATGATTTGTGACTAATGAATTCCACTTTAGTTTAAAGATGTTTTATGTTTACTTAAATATTAGTGCATACAGTGCTATGGGTCTAAAATCAAAATCATACATTTTGTAAGAAATAAGGTACCAAAAGGGATTCAAACCCGGTACATATGAGAGGTTATTAAATATAACTCTGTCTAGATTCAAATAATCTAGTGACACCCTGATAGACCTTATTCACTTGTTGTTCACTTAGACATGCACTTAACCTCAAACCAAGAAATGAAAGTGAGTGAAATCTACAGTTGGATATACCTGAGTTATAGTAGTTGTTGTTAATAATTTGTTTATAATTATTGATATTGTGATATCTCGAGGAATCTAATTATAGAAGTATGTTTCATTTAATCCAATGACTTTTAATATGATTGATAACTCAGTCTGACCTTTTTGTGTAATAGCCACTACTCAGGTATTCTTCTCATAATTTAATTTAAGCTACAATGCTTTTCATTTATTAGTTGCAAGATTTATATTTGAATCTTTTCTTAATTATTTAATACATTTGGATCGTTTGATCATCTCTTTAATATGTTATAATGGACCCATTGAACTCCTTTAATTTAGGTTACAATATATATATATATATAATAAACAAAAATGCAAGTTAAAAAACTTGCTAACGCTTGTATTTATGTCCACAGATGGCGTCTTACCAAGACTGCCAATCAAGCGTGTTTTGTTTACATAAACGTCAGAGTAGTTAGTATTCACTATCTCTAACTATAATTCCACTTTCAGATCATGATTTCAAGCTATTTGCTATCGTCAGTGAAAGACAGGAATAAAGAAACTAGATCTGAATACAAACTCTGAGCGTTTATGAAACAATTTCTATTCAGCTTGCAAGCGTGAATTTTTTAGACACATAATGTCTTCAAACTCAGCATAGCAAACCAGATAGCTACATGGGTCTGATCTCAGTTCAGCATCACCACATAGTAGAAGCCTCTGCAATCTATATCATTGCAAGAAAGACCTCATAGGTACATTTATGATAAACAAAAATGCAAGTTAAAAAACTTGCTAACGCTTGTATTTATGTCCACAGATGGCGTCTTACCAAGACTGCCAATCAAGCGTGTTTTGTTTACATAAACGTCAGAGTAGTTAGTATTCACTATCTCTAACTATAATTCCACTTTCAGATCATGATTTCAAGCTATTTGCTATCGTCAGTGAAAGACAGGAATAAAGAAACTAGATCTGAATACAAACTCTGAGCATTTATGAAACAATTTCTATTCAGCTTGCAAGCGTGAATTTTTTAGACACGTAATGTCTTCAAACTCAGCATAGCAAACCAGATAGCTACATGGGTCTGATCTCAGTTCAGCATCACCACATAGTAGAAGCCTCTGCAATCTATATCATTGCAAGAAAGACCTCATAGGTACATTTATGATAAACAAAAATGCAAGTTAAAAAACTTGCTAACGCTTGTATTTATGTCCACAGATGGCGTCTTACCAAGACTGCCAATCAAGCGTGTTTTGTTTACATAAACGTCAGAGTAGTTAGTATTCACTATCTCTAACTATAATTCCACTTTCAGATCATGATTTCAAGCTATTTGCTATCGTCAGTGAAAGACAGGCATAAAGAAACTAGATCTGAATACAAACTCTGAGCGTTTATGAAACAATTTCTATTCAGCTTGCAAGCGTGAATTTTTTAGACACGTAATGTTTTCAAACTCAGCATAGCAAACCAGATAGCTACATGGGTCTGATCTCAGTTCAGCATCACCACATAGTAGAAGCCTCTGCAATCTATATCATTGCAAGAAAGACCTCATAGGTACATTTATGATAAACAAAAATGCAAGTTAAAAAACTTGCTAACGCTTGTATTTATGTCCACTGATGGCGTCTTACCAAGACTGCCAATCAAGCGTGTTTTGTTTACATAAACGTCAGAGTAGTTAGTATTCACTATCTCTAACTATAATTCCACTTTCAGATCATGATTTCAAGCTATTTGCTATCGTCAGTGAAAGACAGGAATAAAGAAACTAGATCTGAATACAAACTCTGAGCGTTTATGAAACAATTTCTATTCAGCTTGCAAGCGTGAATTTTTTAGACACGTAATGTCTTCAAACTCAGCATAGCAAACCAGATAGCTACATGGGTCTGATCTCAGTTCAGCATCACCACATAGTAGAAGCCTCTGCAATCTATATCATTGCAAGAAAGACCTCATAGGTACATTTATGATAAACAAAAATGCAAGTTAAAAAACTTGCTAACGCTTGTATTTATGTCCACAGATGGCGTCTTACCAAGACTGCCAATCAAGCGTGTTTTGTTTACATAAACGTCAGAGTAGTTAGTATTCACTATCTCTAACTATAATTCCACTTTCAGATCATGATTTCAAGCTATTTGCTATCGTCAGTGAAAGACAACTAGGGCTCGAAATAAGCTAATTAGGGCTTGAAATACCCCACATACCTGAGAGATGCGTAGTATATTTATTGATATGAGATGTATAGTTTAAAGAAAATTTTCATTTGAGATCATATAAAGATACATTCCGTTATATCTGGCGACCCAAACGTTAAGGGCTTCGATTAATTAAATCTCATACCCTGTAGACTGCGTTTTATCTGGTGTGCGACGTTTTAGGCATTGAATCTATAATTTCGATTCATTATATATGGTATTTATAATTGCAAGATTAATATAAAAAAAAAAAAATGGTAATATATATAATATGATTTAGACAGATCAATATTTGAATAACTAATTATTAAATTATGTTTTAAACAAGAGTTGAGTGGGATAAAGTTTTATATAGACATAGACGTTTAAAAATATACACATATATTATTAGAACATCATAAGTATATATAAATAGCATGGGGTGGTAGAGAACTTTACGATATAATATTTTGGTTATAAAAATATATATACACTTAAGTAATATTTGAATTAAGTTAAAGTTTGTTATGCTGCGAAGTGGGAAAATGTATTCAAACAAAGATATTAAATGCTCTAGTCAAATGCAAGATGATTTGCAAAGTGAACTAAATGATGATAATATTATTATTGAACAATCATCATTAGTACAAGCACCTGGGGGTTCTACAACCATAATTGAATACCCTCAACAAACACCGAGTTTAGATCAAGTGTTATCTCAAACACAAAATATAGTTGATGAAGGTTTAAATCAATCATCTACAATTGAGATTAATCAATCATCTAATGTTGGTACAATTCAGCAAATGTTACAAATGTTTATGAATAAATTAGATGATTTAAAAAATAACTTGAATAAAAAAATGGATTAAAAATACATGATAGAGAGTTGTTTGGCCGATTTTAATCTCAACCCAAATTTGTTTTTGGATTAACTTAGCTTTTCTACTGTTAGCCATGGTAACCTGCATAGATTTCAGTGGTAAAATTTTGATATTAGGATTTATTGCTAAAATCTTTTGGTAAAATGTCTCTGATATCACAGAAATTTGGCTACCAGAATCTAATAATGCCTTAACCAGCAAGTTCTCAAACAAAACTTCTATCATAGGGCAACTTTGTAAAACAAAATTTGGTGTTTTATCTTCCCATGAACACATCATGTTAGTGATTTCTCGTGTAAAAGATTGATTCAAGTTCCTCATTGGGTATTTGGTTTCTTGAGGTGAGGAACATTTCCTCAAGTACCCTTTTAGTTTGTTTTATGTGAATCTATAGATATATCCTTACTACATCCCGGTTTTGGGGAATTTCTTGGATTATTAGAAGAAGTTATTTTTACTTTATTTAAATTACCACGATTTATTTTGGGAGAGGGGTCATAAGGTATATTCCTTTGAGATGTTTTTCCCTTCCAATAATTGGTATTTCTATTATTTTTCCTTCTATTATAAAATATTGTATTGATTGAAGCTTCCTCCTTTTTTTTATCAGGTAATCTAATTGATAAATTGGTTTGATTCATATCAATACTATTTAAAAGTTCTGCTATTTGTTCTATTTTTGTTATATTGGTACACAATAATGATTGTTCTATTTTAAGTGGTAAATTTCTTTTTATTATTCTAATCATTTCGCCTTCACTTAAATGATAAGTATTAAGTGTTCTTAATTTTGTTATTTGACGGCGAAAGAATTTGGTCAAGGTTTCTCCTCTTAATTTGATATGTCTAAGCAGTAACCGGAATTCCAAATTTAGCGACCGCCAGAATCATTCGGCATCGACAAATTAATAGAAAGCTAATCGACAATCAGACAGACGTTATTCAGATCTAGTTTCTTTATTCCTGTCTTTCACTGACGATAGCAAATAGCTTGAAATCATGATCTGAAAGTGGAATTATAGTTAGAGATAGTGAATACTAACTACTCTGACGTTTATGTAAACAAAACACGCTTGATTGGCAGTCTTGGTAAGACACCATCTGTGGACATAAATACAAGCGTTAGCAAGTTTTTTAACTTGCATTTTTGTTTATCATAAATGTACCTATGAGGTCTTTCTTGCAATGATATAGATTGCAGAGGCTTCTACTATGTGGTGATGCTGAACTGAGATCAGACCCATGTAGCTATCTGGTTTGCTATGCTGAGTTTGAAGACATTACGTGTCTAAAAAATTCACGCTTGCAAGCTGAATAGAAATTGTTTCATAAACGCTCAGAGTTTGTATTCAGATCTAGTTTCTTTATTCCTGTCTTTCACTGACGATAGCAAATAGCTTGAAATCATGATCTGAAAGTGGAATTATAGTTAGAGATAGTGAATACTAACTACTCTGACGTTTATGTAAACAAAACACGCTTGATTGGCAGTCTTGGTAAGACGCCATCTGTGGACATAAATACAAGCGTTAGCAAGTTTTTTAACTTGCATTTTTGTTTATCATAAATGTACCTATGAGGTCTTTCTTGCAATGATATAGATTGCAGAGGCTTCTACTATGTGGTGATGCTGAACTGAGATCAGACCCATGTAGCTATCTGGTTTGCTATGCTGAGTTTGAAGACATTACGTGTCTAAAAAATTCACGCTTGCAAGCTGAATAGAAATTGTTTCATAAACGCTCAGAGTTTGTATTCAGATCTAGTTTCTTTATTCCTGTCTTTCACTGACGATAGCAAATAGCTTGAAATCATGATCTGAAAGTGGAATTATAGTTAGAGATAGTGAATACTAACTACTCTGACGTTTATGTAAACAAAACACGCTTGATTGGCAGTCTTGGTAAGACGCCATCTGTGGACATAAATACAAGCGTTAGCAAGTTAAAAAACTTGCTAACCATTTTTGTTTATCATAAATGTACCTATGAGGTCTTTCTTGCAATGATATAGATTGCAGAGGCTTCTACTATGTGGTGATGCTGAACTGAGATCAGACCCATGTAGCTATCTGGTTTGCTATGCTGAGTTTGAAGACATTACGTGTCTAAAAAATTCACGCTTGCAAGCTGAATAGAAATTGTTTCATAAACGCTCAGAGTTTGTATTCAGATCTAGTTTCTTTATTCCTGTCTTTCACTGACGATAGCAAATAGCTTGAAATCATGATCTGAAAGTGGAATTATAGTTAGAGATAGTGAATACTAACTACTCTGACGTTTATGTAAACAAAACACGCTTGATTGGCAGTCTTGGTAAGACGCCATCTGTGGACATAAATACAAGCGTTAGCAAGTTTTTTAACTTGCATTTTTGTTTATCATAAATGTACCTATGAGGTCTTTCTTGCAATGATATAGATTGCAGAGGCTTCTACTATGTGGTGATGCTGAACTGAGATCAGACCCATGTAGCTATCTGGTTTGCTATGCTGAGTTTGAAGACATTACGTGTCTAAAAAATTCACGCTTGCAAGCTGAATAGAAATTGTTTCATAAACGCTCAGAGTTTGTATTCAGATCTAGTTTCTTTATTCCTGTCTTTCACTGACGATAGCAAATAGCTTGAAATCATGATCTGAAAGTGGAATTATAGTTAGAGATAGTGAATACTAACTACTCTGACGTTTATGTAAACAAAACACGCTTGATTGGCAGTCTTGGTAAGACGCCATCTGTGGACATAAATACAAGCGTTAGCAAGTTTTTTAACTTGCATTTTTGTTTATCATAAATGTACCTATGAGGTCTTTCTTGCAATGATATAGATTGCAGAGGCTTCTACTATGTGGTGATGCTGAACTGAGATCAGACCCATGTAGCTATCTGGTTTGCTATGCTGAGTTTGAAGACATTACGTGTCTAAAAAATTCACGCTTGCAAGCTGAATAGAAATTGTTTCATAAACGCTCAGAGTTTGTATTCAGATCTAGTTTCTTTATTCCTGTCTTTCACTGACGATAGCAAATAGCTTGAAATCATGATCTGAAAGTGGAATTATAGTTAGAGATAGTGAATACTAACTACTCTGACGTTTATGTAAACAAAACACGCTTGATTGGCAGTCTTGGTAAGACGCCATCTGTGGACATAAATACAAGCGTTAGCAAGTTTTTTAACTTGCATTTTTGTTTATCATAAATGTACCTATGAGGTCTTTCTTGCAATGATATAGATTGCAGAGGCTTCTACTATGTGGTGATGCTGAACTGAGATCAGACCCATGTAGCTATCTGGTTTGCTATGCTGAGTTTGAAGACATTACGTGTCTAAAAAATTCACGCTTGCAAGCTGAATAGAAATTGTTTCATAAACGCTCAGAGTTTGTATTCAGATCTAGTTTCTTTATTCCTGTCTTTCACTGACGATAGCAAATAGCTTGAAATCATGATCTGAAAGTGGAATTATAGTTAGAGATAGTGAATACTAACTACTCTGACGTTTATGTAAACAAAACACGCTTGATTGGCAGTCTTGGTAAGACGCCATCTGTGGACATAAATACAAGCGTTAGCAAGTTTTTTAACTTGCATTTTTGTTTATCATAAATGTACCTATGAGGTCTTTCTTGCAATGATATAGATTGCAGAGGCTTCTACTATGTGGTGATGCTGAACTGAGATCAGACCCATGTAGCTATCTGGTTTGCTATGCTGAGTTTGAAGACATTACGTGTCTAAAAAATTCACGCTTGCAAGCTGAATAGAAATTGTTTCATAAACGCTCAGAGTTTGTATTCAGATCTAGTTTCTTTATTCCTGTCTTTCACTGACGATAGCAAATAGCTTGAAATCATGATCTGAAAGTGGAATTATAGTTAGAGATAGTGAATACTAACTACTCTGACGTTTATGTAAACAAAACACGCTTGATTGGCAGTCTTGGTAAGACGCCATCTGTGGACATAAATACAAGCGTTAGCAAGTTTTTTAACTTGCATTTTTGTTTATCATAAATGTACCTATGAGGTCTTTCTTGCAATGATATAGATTGCAGAGGCTTCTACTATGTGGTGATGCTGAACTGAGATCAGACCCATGTAGCTATCTGGTTTGCTATGCTGAGTTTGAAGACATTACGTGTCTAAAAAATTCACGCTTGCAAGCTGAATAGAAATTGTTTCATAAACGCTCAGAGTTTGTATTCAGATCTAGTTTCTTTATTCCTGTCTTTCACTGACGATAGCAAATAGCTTGAAATCATGATCTGAAAGTGGAATTATAGTTAGAGATAGTGAATACTAACTACTCTGACGTTTATGTAAACAAAACACGCTTGATTGGCAGTCTTGGTAAGACGCCATCTGTGGACATATATATATATATATATATATATATATATTGTGCTAGGCATTATCAAATGGCCTTACACAAAGACTGCTGTAATGTAAAATTGTATATATTAAGCATAACGAATATGTAAATGGGCTATATTAATAATGGAAGTTGGGTCTAAGCAGTAGAATACCCACACACACACACACCTATTTAAAATAATGTACACATATAATAAATTCATTTTTTATTTTTCCTTTTTGTATATTTATATATATATATCATTTTATGTATGTGCTTTTCTCTGAAAAATTCAAATAGAGAAAAGCAATTGTTTCAACATACTTATATATATATATATATATGTTAAAATGATGTGCACAGGTTATATATATAAAATACATATTTTGTGGGTTCATCCATGTTAAAAACTTTTAATATTAATATTCTGACGTTTCAACTTGGTCACACAAGCCATCGACAGAGTTATAAAAGGTAGAAAGACAGTTGTAGAGGCGCTACAATCACTGATTTGAATAAAATGTTAAAATTCCACCAATAGCAAAAAATGTTGAATTTAGGAATGTTTTTTAAAAAAATCTTTCCAAATAGGAGGAAGTTTGCATGTATCATCTCGCTTATTGATACAATCTCGCCTTTTAAGTATCTCAATGGCTTCTCTAATTTTGCATTGGTAGAGATCATCACATCTGGATATGATCCTGGTACTAGAAAAATCAATTTTATGACCTGAATCTATAGTATGGAGTGAGAGTGCTGATGATGATGAGTGTTGTTTAACTCCATTAGCATGCTCATCTCTCCTAACACTGATGCGATGATTACTCATACCTATGTAAGAAGCTTTACAATTTTTACATGAGATTTGGTAGACACCATGAGATTCAAGAGGGATTGAGTCCTTAGGCTTGGTTATTATATTGCTGATCTTTTGATGAGCAGAAAATGCTGTATCTATATTATAGCGTTTTAATATACGTCCGATATTGTCTGTAGTTTTTTTTACATATGGAACACAAATCCTAATAGCTGATTTATCATCTTTTTGTTTCCTATTTTGGGCTTAAAATAAGGCTTTTTTTTTATAAATTTGTAATTATAACTATTTGCTAATAAAACGCTATTAATATGATTTATTTCTTCTTTCAGATGTGTGTCATCTGAAAGGTTAATTGCTCTATTTAAAAGAGTTTTGGCTACAAAAACTATCTGAGTTGGGTGATGATGAGAATGGAAATGCAAATATCTGTCTGTGTGTGTATCCTTTCTGTAAATAGAAAAAGATAAACCATTTGGTGTTCTGGTGACTAGAACATCAAGAAAAAAGAGTTTTCCATCAGACTCTGTCTCCATTGTAAATTTAATATGAGGATGCATATTATTTTTCTCGTATCAGGATCATATCCAGATGTGATAATCTCTACCAATGCAAGATTAGAAAAGCCATTGAATACCTAAAAAGCCAGATTGTATCAATAAGCGAGATGATACATGCAAACTTCCTCCTATTTGGAAAGATTTTTTAAAAAAAACATTCCTAAATTTAACATTTTTTTGCTATTGGTGGAATTTTAACATTTTATTCAAATCAGTGATTGTAGCGCCTCTACAACCGTTTTTCTATCTTTTATAACTCTGTGGATGGCTTGTGTGACCAAGTCGAAATGTCAGTATATTAATATTAAAAGTTTTTAACATGGATGAACCCGTAAAATATGTATTATATATATATTTCATTATTTTAATTACTTTTCTAAAAATTGTTATCTTATTCTGTAAGAAAAAATGTTAATTGCTTTGGCAAAAATGTGATCAAAAGCAAAATGTTTGATAATGCTACTATTAAACTGTTATTTTTTAAAAAATTCTTTTGAATTGATTTTGTAAGCAAGTGGTCTGGGTTATTCAAGTTCGAAATCATTATATTAAACCCTAAAATGTAAAATTTAATCAGAAAAATTGTAAGAAATAGCTGATACATACTTCTCAGAGGACTATCTGAATTTGTTCTTATGAGTGGGACTGATAGTGCTGTGGGATTCATTCTTTCTTTGACAGTTGTTCTTGGAAAGTCATTCACTACTTTGGCTCCAGAATTATTCAATCAACCAGCTACTCAGATATTAATTTATGGACTAGACTATTAGTGATATTCTTAAGAACAAATCCATTATATAGTTCTCTTAAAAAATCTTGTTTTTTTGTGGATTCGAGTAACTATTCGAGACAGAAGATGAAAATTTATTAATAATCCTAATTATTATTAGATATATAAAAAAGAAGATATGAAGCAATATACTAGAGATTCCAGTAAAATGACCATGGGATAGATAACCAGCCAGTGCACTGCCCTTTCTCTGTCCCAAGCTGCCAATATGTGATCATGCCAGCTCCAGCTGAACATGATGATGAAAAAAGCCGCTTTGCCTATGCCTGAATGAGATGAACTCCTCACCACACAGCCAGTTGAATTGAAGCCACTCAGAGCCAAACTTAGTCTGGAGGAGATGAAAATGCCTACATAAGTTTCTTTTAAAAATATTTTATTAATATTGAAATAATTAACTCTGATATTTCCAATTAAATATATTATTATTTTTTTATTATTATTAATCATTTAAAAAGAAGAGAATTGTCTCTGGCATATTTATATTTGAATTTATGGTTATTACAGGCATAAATGATAAAGCTTTTACTTAAATCTTTTGAGTCAATTTTTCTATTTCAAATTCTAGTATTTTCAACAAAGGTTGCAGTGAGATGCTTTTTTGTTGCTATTCGTTTTCCTCTTGTTGTTACTCCTAAGATTCATCATACATAAATATACATGTGTATATATGCACACATATGCTTATAATATTCAGTAAATACAATATCTCATGTTGAATATCTAAAATGTATTTAACTGTATATCCTTTTTAAGTTATTTTTTTGTCACAGCTGTACCTTATGATGAGTGCAAAAGGGGTTTATTCATTGTAAATTCCCTGTAAGTCAGTCCACTAATAACTTTATATTTATAATAGTAGTAGGTGTATAATTGTGCTGCATGTATAGACATGTATAAGAATTTATCTCAAAAGGCAAATAGATACAGTACCTCATGTTGAGTACTATATGGTATCTGAACTAACGTAACCTTATTGACTTGTTGAAAAATATGAAATTAGTGAAATATTTCATAGTGCAAAATTATGTATACATAGTTTTTTTATTACTATATTTGCTATCAATAAATAAAAAAAAGGTTTTAAAGTCCTGAGTAAAAGTGTATGCCTATATAACCAAAAATATCTTATCTAAAAATATCTGTACATTAAATCACACAAAATATAACTAATTTCTACAGGGTAAAAAGCTCAGACCACTTCCATTCTTTATGAAACATTGTATTGTAAATAGCTTTAGAGGTTTATCTATTTTCATACTCATTTAAATTGTATTTATATATATTTCTCTATTTCAAAGCAATCAAATATATATACGGGTTGTGATAAAAATTTATTTATTTATTTTATCATTTCAAGTATGAAACGGTGGTGGGTATTGGGGATTAAATAAATATTTAATCATAATATTAGACTTGTTTCATATTCGTATTATTATTTATTTGATAAAATGTATTGTTTCCTTATCAACCACATACCTGTAGTAATCATTTGACTTACCCATTGAAGACACTAGATGTAGAGAGACTGAGCTAGTCACATGGGATATCGCTCTACTGGGTGTTAGATCTTATTCTCATGCTCCGCTGGACATATGTCATTGCACACCCTTCTGAAAGGGGGGGAAATTCATTTTTATTTTTTTTTAGAAGTGATGCGCAGAAGCTATCTGTAAATAGACTTTTCAAAGGTGTGTAATTGCCATAGGTCCTAAACAGTCGGGTGTTCGAGTAAGATATCAACTAAAGGGGGATTTGAACTGGCAGAGTCTGGTTAATTCACTCTTTCTATCAGTTTAGCTGGAAGTACCAACATGTATGAGTACAGATAATTGATTTCTTATTTCCACATCACCGCTGCACACTTTCTTATTTCATCCATCCATCTTACATGTGGTCTCTTTCTGGGTCTTTTACAATCTCTTGGGAATCCAGTTTATCATTTCAATTGTCCATCTGTTATCATCTTTTCTAACAATATGACCAGCCCAACTCCACTTCAGTTTTTTAATTTTTTCAATGAGGACAATAACACCTGTTTGCTTTATTACCGATGCATTGCATTTTCAATCCCTTCTTTTTACACCCAACATGCATCTATCCATTCTTTTTTGAGTGGTCTGAAGTCTCTGTATTGCTCTTCTATTAAGTGTCCAAGTCTCAGATCCATAAGTAAGAACTGGCAAAACACATTTATTAAAAACCTTCTTTTTCAAACACATAGGCATATTTCCTTTTAGTATCAAGTTATTTCTACCAAAAGCACTCCAATCAAGTTTAATTCTATGATTAATTTCATCCATTATATTTCCATTTGTATTAATAATCTGACCAAGGTATTTTTAACCCTTAACTTTTTCTAACTCATCATAATTAATCATTATTTTCATATTTTGAGAAAATCTATTAAACATTACTTTAGTCTTTTTAACATTTATCGTTAGTCCTACTTTCCTACTTTCATCTGATAACTCCTGAAACATTTCCTGTATCTTTAAAGCATTATTTGCAAAAACAACTACATCATCTGCAAAATCTAAATAACTTAAATAATCTCCATTTACTTTCACTCCTATAGTTTCCCATTTTAATCCACAAAATACTTCTTGCAGCACTGCTGTAAAAAGTTTTGGAGATATGGAGTCACCCTGTCTTACACCCTTTTCAATGTTGATTTTTCTACTATCATTATGTAATGTAATTGTTGCTGTTGCATTTTTATAAATATTCTTCAAAATATGACAATATCCTGGATCTACACCTTGATGATCCAATGCTTTAATGACTGAAGAAATGTTTATAGAATCAAATGCCTTTTCATAGTCTACAAATCCTAAGCATAATGGCAACTTATAATCATTTGTCCTTTCTATAATTTCTCTCAATACCTGGATATAATCTACTGTACTAAATCCACTTTTAAATTCAGCTCGTTTTCTTGGTTGGTGGAAATCCAGTATTTTCTGTAGACGAGTTGTAATTATCTTAGTAAAAATTTTGTATAAAACTGATAAAAGACTGATAAGTCTATATATATATATATATATATATATATTTTGCGGGTTCATCCGTGTTAAAAACTTTTAATACTAATACACTGACGTTTCGACTTGGTCACACAAGCCATCCACAGAGTTATAAAAAGGTAGAAAGACGGTTGTAGAGGCGCTACAATCACTGGTTTGAATAAAACATTAAAAATCCCACCAATAGCAAAAATGTTAAATTTAAGAATGTTTTTTAAAGAAATCTTTCCAAATAGGAGGAAGTTTGCACGTATCATCTCGCTTATTGATACAATCTGGCCTTTTAAGTATCTCAATGGCTTCTCTGATTTTGCATTGGTAGAGATTATCACATCTGGATATGATCCTGGTACTAGAAAAATCTATTTTATGACCTGAATCTATAGTATGGAGTGAGAGTGCTGATGATGATGAGTGTTGTTTAACTGCATTAGCATGCTCATCTCTCCTAACACTGATGCAACGATTACTCATACCTATGTAAGAAGCTTTACAATTTTTACATGAGATTTGATAGACACCATGAGATTCAAGAGGGATTGAATCCTTAGGCTTGGTTATTATATTGCTGATCTTTTGATGAGCAGAAAATGCTGTATCTATATTATAGCATTTTAATATACGTCCGATACTGTCTGTAGTTCCTTTTACATATGGAACACAAATCCTAATAGCTGACTTATCATCTTTTTGTTTCCTATTTTGTCTATTTTGGGCTTGAAATAAGGCTTTTTTTATAAATTTGTAATTATAACTATTTGCTAATAAAACACTATTAATATGATTTATTTCTTCTTTCAGATGTGTGTCATCTGAAAGGTTAATTGCTCTATTTAAAAGAGTTTTGGCTACAGAAACTATCTGAGTTGGGTGATGATGAGAATGGAAATGTAAATATCTGTCTGTGTGTGTATCCTTTCTGTAAATAGAAAAAGATAAACTATTTGGTGTTCTGGTGACTAGAACATCAAGAAAAGGGAGTTTTCCATAAGACTCTGTCTCCATTGTAAATTTAATATGAGGATGCATATTATTTAAATGTAAGAAAAAATTATCTAATGTATTTTTTCCATGTTGCCATATGACAAAAGTGTCATCTATGTATCTGAGCCAAATGAGAGGTTTTAAAGATGATGATTCTAAAGCACGAGTTTTTATATATTCCATGAATAAATCAGCTATTACTCCTGAGATAGGTGAGCCCATAGGAGTACCAAAAACTTGTCTGTACCAGGATCATATCCAGATGTGATAATCTCTACCAATGCAAAATCAGAGAAGCCATTGAGATACTTAAAAGGCCAGATTGTATCAATAAGCGAGATGATACGTGCAAACTTCCTCCTATTTGGAAAGATTTCTTTAAAAAACATTCTTAAATTTAACATTTTTGCTATTGGTGGGATTTTTAATGTTTTATTCAAACTAGTGATTGTAGCGCCTCTACAACCGTCTTTCTACCTTTTTATAACTCTGTGGATGGCTTGTGTGACCAAGTCGAAACGTCAGTGTATTAGTATTAAAAGTTTTTAACACGGATGAACCCGCAAAATATGTATTTCATATATTTAACCCGTGCAAATCTTCGTTTTAACATTACTAACCTCTATGGGGAGGAAATTTTTAAACAGCTTCATATATTTGAAAGAACGTGGAGTAAGAAATGTAAGTTACTTTGTAATTTATCTTTTTTGTTAGCGTGCAAAAATCACAACGTTATACCCACTTGCTGTAAAATTGTGTTTCACAAGAACAATTATAATGTTAATAAAATTCTAAGGAAAACTAGCAATATTATTTTAAACTCTTTTATTAAAGAAACTCGAAAAAATTTAGACAAAATTGATAAAGTATTGTTACATTTACGTTTATTCCTTAGTAACAAAATACATCCTTTACTGTGGACTAGTTTTGATCGTATTGCAAGTTTTCGATCATTTAAAGATTCGGAATTGGTAACAGCAAAGCAAAAGAAAAAATTGCAAATGCTAATTAGAACACAATCCCCAAACATTATGTATCCAAATCAAAAAACCGTTTACAATTTATCTAAGAAAGCCCTCTCTACAGATGAAATTTCGGTTTTAGAAAAAGGTTTCAATTTTGCTTTAACACCTTCCCGGATACCTTTTGAGAAAATTGTCTGTAATGTTGAATCAGCTCTCGATAAAATTGATTCTACATCGGCTGATTTAGCTAGAGCTGAGATTTGTAATATTTTAAAAAAAGCTAAGCTTCCTAAAAATAATTTTTCAAAGAAAGAAAGACAAGCATTAAATAATATAAAATCGGACAAATCAATTGTTGTACTTCCAGCTGATAAAGGTAATGCCACAGTTGTAATGGATCGTGACATTTACCATAATAAAATTTTAGATCTGCTTAGTGATAAAACTTATAAACTATCAAAAAAAGATCATACTACATATTTGGAAAAAACAACAAAAGCTATTATTAATAAATCACCTATTGAAACAGAGATAAAAAATAAAATAATCCCTCATGAAAAATCTTGTGTCTGTCCAAAATTTTATGGACTTCCAAAAATTCACAAACCAGATACCCCTCTTCGTCCAATAGTAAGTGCAATAGGTTCTCCAACTCATATTTTAGCTAGATACTTATCGGATTTCATGAAACCTACAATCCCATCTATTAAATCATATATTAAAAACTCTCTTCATTTTATTTCTGTTTTAAAAAGTTTAAAAATTAATGCTAGTGACATTCTGGTCAGTTTTGATGTCGTGTCTTTGTTTACAAACATTCCAATTGATGAAGCTTTAAATATAATCTCACAACGTTGCAATTTACCAGACCATATTATTGCTTTGATAAAACATTGTCTCTTAAATACATATTTTGTATACAATGGACAGCATTACAGACAAGTTTTTGGTACTCCTATGGGCTCACCTATCTCAGGAGTAATAGCTGATTTATTCATGGAATATATAGAAACTCATGCTTTAGAATCATCATCTTTAAAACCTCTCATTTGGCTCAGATACATAGATGACACTTTTGTCATATGGCAACATGGAAAAAATACATTAGATGATTTTTTCTTACATTTAAATAATATGCATCCTCATATTAAATTTACAATGGAGACAGAGTCTGATGGAAAACTCCCTTTTCTTGATGTTCTAGTCACCAGAACACCAAATAGTTTATCTTTTTCTATTTACAGAAAGGATACACACACAGACAGATATTTACATTTCCATTCTCATCATCACCCAACTCAGATAGTTTCTTTAGCCAAAACTCTTTTAAATAGAGCAATTAATCTTTCAGATGACACACATCTGAAAGAAGAAATAAATCATATTAATAGTGTTTTATTAGCAAATAGTTATAATTACAAATTTATAAAAAAAGCCTTATTTCAAGCCCAAAATAGACAAAATAGGAAACAAAAAGATGATAAGTCAGCTATTAGGATTTGTGTTCCATATGTAAAAGGAACTACAGACAGTATCGGACGATATTAAAATGCTATAATATAGATACAGCATTTTCTGCTCATCAAAAGATCAGCAATATAATAACCAAGCCTAAGGATTCAATCCCTCTTGAATCTCATGGTGTCTATCAAATCTCATGTAAAAATTGTAAAGCTTCTTACATAGATATGAGTAATCGTCGCATCAGTGTTAGGAGAGATGAGCATGCTAATGCAGTTAAACAACACTCATTATCATCAGCACTCTCACTCCATACTATATATTCAGGTCATAAAATAGATTTTTCTAGTACCAGGATCATATCCAGATGTGATAATCTCTACCAATGCAAAATCAGAGAAGCCATTGAGATACTTAAAAGGCCAGATTGTATCAATAAGCGAGATGATACGTGCAAACTTCCTCCTATTTGGAAAGATTTCTTTAAAAAACATTCTTAAATTTAACATTTTTGCTATTGGTGGGATTTTTAATGTTTTATTCAAACCAGTGATTGTAGCGCCTCTACAACCGTCTTTCTACCTTTTTATAACTCTGTGGATGGCTTGTGTGACCAAGTCGAAACGTCAGTGTATTAGTATTAAAAGTTTTTAACATGGATGAACCCGCAAAATATGTATTTCATATATTTAACCCGTGCAAATCTTCGTTTTAACATATATATATATATATAATTGAAATAATATTTTTAACGATTTATAAACAATTACAAACAATCTTAAAATCCGCAGAAGTACTTTCGGTTACTTTCTAACCTGCCTCAACTGTTATATCCTTCTTGTGCTATATGTCTTCATGTTTTTGCAAATATAAAATTATATAAAGAAGGTAATCCTTTGCGAGTTATGATACATTTTGGTGGTTCCTTCATATATCAGACTTCTAAATATATTGGTAAACTTTTACAAGACTTTTTAGGATTTGGGGATAATACTATTGCTTCATTGTTTGACTTTGTAAATAGTATTAAAAATTTAATTATTGATGAAAATGATGTTATTGCTTCATTGGATGTTACAGAAATGTATGGATCTATTGATAGAATGAATTGCATAAAAATAATTGAACATGCATTAAAAAGTAAAAATATTTGTAAATATACAATAAAATTTATCATTGATTTTTTAAAAATTTTTAATGATAACATTGTTGCATCTTTTGAAGGTCAATATTATAAAATGACCAAAGGTTAGCCTATGGGATTGCCTGTAGTTGCACAAGTTTGCAATTTCGTTTTATCTACATATGAGAGTAGTATTTTAAATATGTGTATTTTTGGAGATATTAAAATTTACAAAAGATATGTGGATGATGTTTTTGTTTGTGGAAATACTAATAGTATAAATTTGCTTATAGAGGAATTAAATAAGTTGAATGGCTTGAAATGGACTATTGAAAAAAAAAACAGGACAATAAGATTAACTATTTAGATTTAATGATCACAAGAGATAACGGTATATTAAATTATAAACTAATAATTAAGCCACTGCAAAAAAAGAAGATATATAAATTGTAAATCAAAAGTACCAATGATGCATAATATGGCAAGTTTTAAATCTTTTTTGTTTCAGAATGAAAAAGTATGTCATTACGAAAGTGATAAACTAAAAAATATTGAGATATTTGCCAATGTATTGATTGATGTCGGTTATAAAATGGAACAAATAAACAATACTTTATGTCAATTTAAAAAAAAATTATGATAATTTAAAAGAAATGAAGAGTAATAATAAAAAACGGATATCTATTCTATTTATTTCAAATCCACAAGTAAAATTTTTTAAGGATTTATATAAGAATGTGTTTAATGTTTCATTCTACCTTCCAAACAATATTAATAAATTAGTCAATAATTCTAAGGATGTCATACCTGTCAAGCAAAAAAAGTAATGTCATATATCAATTTTTTTGTGATTGTATGCTATCATATATAGGTGAATCTAGGTGCAGTATTGAGAAAAAATTGAAGGAACATGAATTATTATATAAGCGTGTAAAAAATAAAAATAATGGTGATTTAATATCTTCTTCAGTTTTCTTTGATCATGAAAAAACATGTAAATATAAATTTAAATTTAATTTTAAAAATGTGAAAATTCTTCATGAAGAGAGAAACCATAGTAAAAGAAAAATTTAAGAGGCAATTTTTATAAACAGGAATAAAACGCATTTAATAAATCGACAAGCTTCTAACATTAAAATACGAGATTCGTGGAATTTGAATTGATGACGTTTGCTTTCGCTTTTGGTTTTTTAATTTAATGGCAGTTGAGGCAGGTTAGAAAGTAACCAAAAGTACTTCTGTGGATTTTAAGATTGTTTGTAATTGTTTATAAACCGTTAAAAATATTATTTCAATTATAATTACAATATTGTTTTTAATTAACGGATATTTTATTTATTTTATATATATATGGTAATAATTGTATTGTGTTAATTAAATTGACAATGGCTTAAAAAAACAATAATTATAACAATAGAAAATAAATCAATATTTAAATATAAAAGAGATAAGAATATAATATTGTAAATTTATTTTAGAATTTGTTTTTTTTTTTGCTTTTGTTTTTTGAATCGATATAAAAAATATTTTAAAAGATGCAATGCTGAAATGCTGGTTTTTAAATAATCAGAATAGTGCCAGGATAAAAAGAAAACAATTACAAATCATTTGGTTATTCTTGCTCTGCATTAGATCTGACAAGTCTAGTTTTATCAGAATTATTTTTTTTGAATATTTTTCTGCAAAATGGACATTTTTTTAAAGTACTGTCGTTGCAACAAATATCAATGTTTTCTTAATTAATTTGGCATTTGGATAAAGAGTAAAAGAAATGAATGGAACATTATTCTAATTTATTAAGTAGATAAGTGGAAATAATTATCAATTTAAATCTTAAAAAAAAGAAAATTAATATGATTTTTGTTTAAAAAAAACTGAAAAAAAGAAGTCAGAACAGTTGATTTAATTTAATGTTTATATAGCCAATATTACAAATAGTAAAGAGCTTTATTCTTACTATAAATATATTTTATTAGATGCAAACTGCATATAAATTTATATAAAGTTATATTTATATAGATAAAGTCTAAAATACATTTGCTAAAGGGCTTAATTGTCATTGAGGTGAAGCATTTTTCTCATCCGCTATGGCCATATGAGTATAAATATTTGACTGTCTACAGTTTAAGTGCCTGAGAAGCTAAGATTTACACATGATAAAAATCTATGTGAGAAGTAACATGAAACTACCTACTGCTCATATAAATAAATTCAGGATGCTCTATAAAATTAATCAGGAGTTCTTCAAACATATATAATAAAAAAATGTTTAAACCATAAGAACTTTGTGTATTGCAGACTCTAAAAGAATAATTATGCTTTAACATATCAATTCATAAAAAAATTGCAAAGTATGTTTTATTTTCTGTTGCATCAATCTGTATTTTTATTTTTATATATTATTTCATCTTATATTTGGAAAATGCTATTTCTAATTCTACAAGGAACAGTCCAATATATGAAAATATCAAGAGGGTATGGGAGGGGAAGGTTGAAAAATCTATATCATTTTTTTAAGAAAATTTAGGTGATTTATTTTATCCCAAAAAATTTGGGATTGAAATGTGCACAAAAAAGTAAGTGTTCCACTACAATATTTAACGGTAAGAGTTTTGGTTTTTTAAGCCACTTATATAAACTATGCTGCCCCATGACATGACTCTTTATTATATATATATATATATATATATATATATATATAATAGAGAGTCATGTATATAGTATACATATATATATATATATATATATATATATATATATATATATATATATGTTACTAATAATATTTCTTAAGATATAATGAGTAAATGATTATCACTTTTAAAATAGTATTCTTTATCATTTTTTATCATAATCTGTATTGTTTTATTAGTATACTTTTCCACAATTAAAATTGCATACTATATCTGAGGTTGCAGTTAAATTTACTTGGGGTTAGCAATCTCACTTTTAATTAATTATTTTTTATTGTTATTATCTTGGATATATATATATATATATATATATATCCATATATATATATATATATATATATATATATATATTGTGCACTTTTTATTAGTTCAGTCTATTCTAAAATAAAATTTTGGTGTATAATTTTAAATTTTACAAATTCAATAATATTTACTTATTAAAGTAAGACAATAATAACATATTACATCATAGGTTTTGAACTTGGGTTTAGCTAATGGAAATTTATAAATGATCTTAACTGAAAATACACATAGATAATAACCTATAGAGTTCTATATATGCAGATGGATGGACAATTAATATATTATTTAGTATTTAAAACCAGTGAAGTTTAAATTGTAATTTTGTAAACATGATGTGTAACAGAGACCAGTAATTATTGTTTGTGTGCATTTGATTTTAAAAATAGAAATTATTTATATTCAAATCTTACTATATTTAAAAGTAAATAAATAAGGTTTAATTTTACAAAATACTGATTTAAAATTAAAACAGTCTATCTTTATTTAATTTCTAAAGAATATTATATTTCAATATTTTATTTAAAAAAAAACCGATAAATTGTCATTTTAAAATGGTAAATCAAAAACCTTCAAATTAAATGATTGTTTCATAAAAAAAGTAGGGAAAAAACAACCAATCAAAGGGTTTCAAACATTTTTTTACTATGAAATTCAAGAGATGGAAAGAAGGTTGTTGATCATAAAGAATAATTAACTAGTCTTTTTTTCTTGTAATATATTTTAAAAAAGTTGGATTAAAAATTTCTAAAATCTTATTATTTGCAAGCAGAAAAAATAATGAATTGTAACTCTACATCAATTTATATGGATAATTATAAGCTTTGTTGTTAAAATAATGGAATAAATTAATCGTTTTTCTACTGGGCAAGTTAATAGTCGATAATTTCCAATAATCTCTTGAAGATTAATATATATTAAGGAAATAATCGGAGATGAATAATCAACAAATATATTCACTGAAAGGGGACAATAATTGTGTCATGGGGAAAAGGAACTGCAGTAAAAAACAAAAGGAAATAAATAAATACCTTCAATATCCAGTAAGGATAAATAAAAGAATAGCAAATCCCTGGAAAACAGCTAAGTATATATATTTAAGAATCAATAGAACTAAATTGGTAATTACTGAAAAATGTTCATTATTATTCTGGCTATATATAAAATCCTAATTACAATAAATTATAGAAGTATTTACTTAGAGCCATACCAGCTAGAATATCAGTTGCTATAAAGTTTTAGCTGAAAAATGTTACATGACACATATATTTTTAATTGAATTCCTAAAAGTCCCATATACTAAAGATAGAAATATATGTCATCTAGCATAAATAAAGCAAGCCATGAATATTTTTTTTTTTGCATTACTAAACAAAAAACAAAAGGAAGGATTATTGTTGCAATAACTTAAGTACCTCGCGCAAATCTTAGAATAAGCTGAATGTACAAAAAAAAAAATAAAAGTTATAGTAAGTTTATGCTGAACAACCAGAACTCAACGAAAATTTAGAGTTGTTATACTTTAGCTGAGAGTTTAAAAAAGAACTTCTTTATAATGTTGGTATTTATATGTTTTAATCTATGAGATGTTAGTACAATAGGGGGGGGGGCTAAATTAATAAGGAATTAATTCAAGTGTTATATTAATAGTTATTTAATAATTAGGTTGAGATTAAAGATTATTAATCATTTAAATAAACAAATATGCTCAATATCTTAGTAAGAAAGGTATAATAGGGTATTTAAAACGATCTATACACAATCCAGAGGGCAGGGTGTAGTTACATGTGCGAATAAAAAGAAGTGATATTTTTTATGTAAAATATAAAAGAATTAATTTTGTTTTGCTTATCAACCTCCAGAATTGTGACAATCTTTTTTCCATTGTTTTTGTATTATTATTAATTCACTAAATATATAGCCTTAGTACTACTATTATTTTAGAGGTTGAAATAACAGACCATAAATTGAAAAAAAACAACAACAAGAAAATAATGGTTTAATGAACTAAATGTGTGATATGTAGTTCACATACATAGAGGTAAATATCTCAACATATTATGGGAAATTGTTAGTTTTGTTTAATTATAATACTCCGAAGATTAATTTTCTATTGTTATTATAATATATGTGTATCATTTTATTATAAGTTATTTTAAATTAGATGATAATGGTAATGTTTATTGTAATCATTTGTAATGAATATTATTAAAATTTTTGTTTTGAAATTTTTATCAAATTCTAATGGTTGCATTTCTTTTCTGGGCTCATTTTCACTACATCATATAACTCAAAATGTACAGTCAAAATTAAAATGAAAAGTCAATTTAGTTTAGAGCAAAACTAACAGTTTAATAAGCATAAATCTCTTAATATAGATTTTTTACTTGTTACATGCTGCCTTGATCCCATAGGTCATTGATGACATTGCCAATTATGAAAGTGTATTTATTAATATGAAATTAAATGATAAATTAGTTATTAGTGAAAGTATTAGTGTTAGTTACAGTTTAGTTAATAATGATATTTTAATAATAAGTATTAAAGAACATAAATATAAAAACTTAATTATAGATTTAAATTATAAGTTTTTTTTATTTTATGCACTATCCATGGAAGTGTGTAAAATCCCTCTTGATATTCCATAGGTAGTATGAAGAATTAATAAATCAATGATTTTCCTGAGATCTCCTTATTGTCAAGTTATTTTTGTTATTATTGCCAATCTTAATTATCAAAAATAGTAGGGATCACAGTTTATCTGTAATTATCTAACAGATTAATTTAATGAGTGATTGAATTAAAACTTAATAATTATAAATATAAGATATTGGATATTATTGTTAACCATGAGAGTATGAAGATACTTAATAAGGAGGATTATCTGGGTATTCTTATCCATTGAACAAATATTTTGTATTTGTTTAATGTTAAGGGGATGTGATCTGTTTATAGGTAAAGGAGTCTCATATTGATTATATTTAAAATACGTCTTATTTTACAAATATTTACTCATGTCAAAGTAACTTGGGATAAATACTAATCTTATCTAAATTCAATTGTTATAGTTAAAGAAAATGGTCAGGATATAATAGGTTTGTTAATAGTGCCTAGCCAAAGTGTCCAAATGGGGCCTAATGTAGGGACTTGGCAACTCTGCTTGGGGTCGTACCACCTATAGACAGGCCACATATATATATATATATATATATATAGCCACAATATATATATATGTATATATATGATCATTAGATGGAACTTTTCCAAGACCTCCAAAACAACAGTATTTTGTGTATGTAAACGTCAGAGTCAATATTCACTGTCTTTTTCATTTTGCTTCATCCTCAGATCAGCTGATTTCAAGCTGATTTGCTCTCATAAGTGAAGGATCTGAGTTGGATACTAGACCTAAACAGTAACTCCAAGCATTTATGCAAAAAGTTTCTATCAGTTTGCAAGCATGAATTTTTAGACACATAAATGTCTACAAACTCAGCTTATCAAACCAGATAACTATAAGGGTCTGATATCAGTTCAGTTTCTCTACATAGTCAAAGCTTCTGCAATATACATCATTGCAAGAAAACTTTAAAGGTACATTTATAAAAAAACAAAAACAAGTTTTATATATGTAAAACCTGCTATCGCTTGTATTTATGATCAATAGATGGAGCTTTACCAAGACCTCCAAAACAAGCGTATTTTGTTTACATAAACATCAGAGTCAATATTCACTGTCTCTTTCATTTTGCTCCACCCTCAGATCAGCTGATTTCAAGCAGATTTGCTCTCATATCTGAGTTTGAAGACATTTACGTGTCTAAAAAATTCATGCTTGCAAACTGATAGAAACTTTTTGCATAAACGCTTGGAGTTAGTGTTTAGATCTAGTTTCTAACTCCTATCCTTCACTCATTAGAGCAAATCAGCTTGAAATCAGCTGATTTGAGAGTGGAGCAAAATGAAAGAGAGAGTGAATATTGACTCTGACATTTATGTAAACAAAATATGCTTGTTTTGGAGGTCTTGTGAAAGCTCCATGTATTGATCATAAATACAAGCGATAGCAGGTTTTACGTATATAAAACTTGTGTTTGTTTTTCATAAATTTACCTTTAATGTTTTCTTGCAATGATATATATTGCAGAAGCTTTGACTATGTGATGAAACTGAACTGATATCAGACCCATATAGTTATCTGGTTTGATAAGCTCAGTTTGAATACATTTACATGTATAAAAAATTCATGCTTGCAAACTGATAGAAATTTTTTGCATGAATGCTTGGAGTTAGTGTTTATGTCTAGTTTCTAACTCTTATCCTTCACTGATGAGAGCAAATCAGCTTGAAATCAGCTGATCTGCAGGTGGAGCAAAATGAAAGAGAAAGTGAATATTGACTCTGATGTATATGTAAACAAAATAAGCTTGTTTTGGATATCTTGGTAAAGCCCCATCTATTGATCATAAATACAAGCAATAGCTGGTTTTACGTATATAAAACTTGTTTTGTTTATATATATATATATATATATATTATGGGTATCTACCATGGGAAGTAAGGGCGGTTAGTTTTAAATTGTTTAGTAAAGAAATAATAGATACTCATCATAGACATAGAAACTGTATGTACATAGAGATATTTAAGTAATTTATGGGCATTTGTAATTATTTTTCTTTATTGAAATGTTTTTTTTCTAAATTAAGAATTTATTTTATGTTTAAATATTTCCTTTATTTTGTAAATAAATATTATGAAGTTTTGTTAATTGACAAGATCTCAGTAGTTTTGTTGATCTAGCATTTACATTCAATCCAGCACTTACATTGCATCCTATATTTTTTACACATGCACACATTCACATTATTGTTTGATATGCATGTGAGAGAATGTTAAGTAAGGGTGTTTTTTTGATAGATAGGAAGTATTTTTTTAGTTGTTGAGTAACAGTTTGAATAGATACATACCTGTTAAAAAAATCGAATGTGAATTCTTCCTGAGTTTGAATATCTGAGGCAATGGTTTTGGAAAAGAGTGGTGAGATGTGAGATGAACTGATTTGAATTACATGTAGATTTTATGGATAATGCTTAGCCTATTCTATTTAAGATAGATGTAATCATAAGTCTGGTATTTCATTGTGTTATCTCTAGCATCCTACATGAAGATCTTAGGTACAATAGTTGTTAGATGCGAGCTTGCTCTCTTTCTCTTATATACATGGATGGAAAACACTGTTGCATTTGGCACTATCAAATTTAGGATATGGCAGATAGGTGTACCAGCACTTTTAGATTTGACGTAAGTTGATGATATGTTATGAATGAACCATCTGATTGTTGAAGTTGATCTGAATGTTCAAATGTATTTGCAGACCTGAAAATCCAGGTATATCCAACCATACTGTTATATATATATCTATATACCCGAGTCTCATAATCCAGGTATATCCAACCATACTGTTATATATATATCTATATACCCGAGTCTCATTTTTGCGGATTTATTTAATGCAATTTTGAAGTTATGTGATTCATGATTCTTATTAATATCTTTGTATTCAGTTTTCTTTTATGGAATAAAAATTATTAGATCAGAAATTGAGCTCCAGTAATGCACTATTCTTTTATATATTATAAAATTCATGCACTTTAAAGTAATCGCGCATTATCGGAGTTGGACATCCATCTAATAATTTCAATTTTTTCAGCACTTTATAATAGACTGTAATAGATTTTATGTAATAAAGAAATTCATAATTCACTTAAAATCAGAATTTTCCCATTTTATATACACACATTAAATTTTACAAGACTATAATGTAAATCTGTTCAAATGTTATAGATGAAAAATACTATGTTTGTTGTTGTTTTTGCATTTTAAATCATGTTTAATTTTTTCTTTTTATAAAATGAATACATAATCAATTAATCATTTAGTATCTGCAAGTTTATTTTTAAAAGGTAAGTAACAGAGGTGGGCACAATTAAATTTGACAATTAAAATCTGATTTTTAATTATAATTAACAATTTAAAATTTATGTAATGAGGTGATGTGAAGTGATGAAATTTGATTTTTAAACAGAATTGAAAATTAAAAAATTACAGACAAAAATTCGAATTTAATTTTTAATTGTTAGTTTCAATTAAATTTTGCTCAACAGTGGTGAGTCGATGTCTTTTTATTATCTTAAGTCTAAGTTCTTATTTTTATTTTAAACTTTTAGTTTACTCTAACAGAGGAAAAAAAAAACAAGAAAATGAATTTCTTTGGAAACAAAAATTTCAATTTTAGATTGCTTAGCAAAATGGGAAGGATAATTAGTGATTGGAAAACGTTTTAGTTGTATTTCCTCTTGACTTTGTTTAAGGAGAATCTACAGTACCTCACATCACATTATGTCATGACAAATCTAATGTCTCAAATAGTGATAATAATTAAAATACCATACATGTATGAAAAAAAATGTAAATTGTACACAAAATATATTGTTTTGAATAAAATTAAATATTGTAGTTAATAAAAAAAAGTAAAAAAAGTTTGTCTTGTATCATTTTTTTCAAATTTGAAATGTTTTATTAGTCATATTTTATTTTATTTTTTATGCTTTTATGCGATTTTTGGAAAATTACAGTATGTATTCCCCATTTTTCAAGGTAATTTAAGTCTATTCTTGTGTGTTTTCTTTTGCATGCATTTTCTGAAAAAACCTATCTACCACATAAAATGAGACCCAAACACATATATAACTATGTAAAACTCCAGCGATAAATGTTCAAGATAAAAAAAAGTTCTTTTCTTTCTCCTGGGTATTGAAACTCCCAGCACTTGTTACTATAATATTGTCTTTACATTTAACAACAACAATTTTCTCTCCTATGTGGTGAATTCTCAGATGATTCCAACAGAAAGTAAGGATGAATGACATTTTTTTTAAAAAAAATGAAAGTAAACAAGTTTCAACAAAAACCAAGTCAACTTTAAAGGATTCGGATTTATTAATAAAAAAAAATTCTCCAAAGTTATATTACTTTCCTAGGATTCTCTAATGGCTCCTGGTGTCTTTGACACTGTGACACTAATTCAGGCATCCGTGTATATAATTATCGCATATTTTTTTTAAAAAATTTTAATAAATCAATTTTTTCCTTCCTTCTGTATAGCCAGCATACATAATTTGGTAAAACTGACTTATAGCGGTCTCAACACTTCGCCCTCTATATTTAAAAAACTTAACTTCATTTTTTCCACTTAAGTGTATCCAACTTCAATCAGTGTATCTTAATATAAATAAACTATATCTAAGTATAAATGTTAAAAAAAAAAATTACATTTTGATGTGTAGTTTTCACTTGTAATGTATATCTAGAGGTCTTTCCTGCATATGTAACTATAAATAAATAAACTTTATTAACTATAAATGTTTTTACACAAAGATAAATAAATAAAAAAAATGAACTTACATTTCCTGCAGGCAGGATCCGTGTTTCAGATTACGTTTTTCTCACTATGTAATTACAAAGTACACCTAACTATAAATGTATTTTTTACATGAAGATTAATAAATAAAATGTAATAAAACTTACATTTTTATGCTCTATTTATGTCACCAATAAAGTCCCTACTGTCAAAATTATGAACTACTTGTGTCACGTGTAATTTTTGCCATGTGTAATTCCCCTCCCCATCCATTTACTTTTTTGCCAAAAAAAGATTCAAATCAATGTTAAAACAGTTGTTCACAAGTCAGTTTTACCCAATAGCTATATTTAAAAGAATATGTCAATAAGATGTGGATATTGTTTTTTTTTTTAAGATTAGTAAATGTATTTGTTTTACAATTGTTTTTGTCTCTTTATAAGTGTTGGGTCAATAGAACTAGATATTTTTTCATTGGTCAAGATCTATATGACATTTTATGAAATGCTGAAAACATTTTAGAATATTTTTTGGATGTTTAAGAAAAGCTTATGACATCTTTTGAATATTTTAGTCTTTTTTTTATATAGTGCTGTATTATATTTATATATAATGTTGTTTACTATTACATTTTGATAACTGTTATATATATAAACAAATGTGAATTGTTGAAATGTGTTATTAAAAATAGGTGTTAATTATATTTTGAGAATTAACAATGATGGCAGATATTTTGGCAGTCTTACATAGTAGCTTTTTAAGCTACAATGTATTATTTATCATTTTGTTTATGCCCTCATGCATATGATCACATTATATATTTTTATCTATAAAATAGTAATTAATTATTATCAGTGATAGATTAATTTTATTTTGAAAATAAGTGCATATTAATTTACTAAAAATAAGTTTCTTTATTAAATCTTAATTCATGCCAAAATAATAGTCAAGTCTTAATAGTGGTGCAAATGCTTTCTCTTAATTTTGCCCCCTAAATGAGCTGTCTGGATCACTATTTTTCATAAATTGGATTTTCTATTTACAATGTATTTTTACCTTAATTTTTTAATCTAAATAGAATATTGACCATGAACTTTCATTTTTTTTCCAAAAGATATGTTTTTTTTTTTTTGGCATGAGGATACATTTATTTTTTCTTCCACTAAATATATTGTAAGAAGATCCATGATTTTTTTCATATATTAACTCTAGTATTATAAAAAGAACTTTAGAACACAACAATCTAAAGCAGTTGGTTAATGTTGAGAGGAAAAAATGGCTGTCACAATTAAAACAATGCTTTTCTCAAAAGTGAGAAAAGATAATGTTAACAAAGTTAGTTTTAGTAAATTACTTACAGTTAAAGTTCAGATGAAAAGAAATTCACGTAGTCTTTATTTAGATGAGTAAACAAACAATTTGGAGAGTAATGAACTGTATAATTATTAAATGTTTAAAATGAAGATAATTTCTCACTAAATATATTCTATAGTGAACTGGATATTCAGTCTGATTCAAAAGTCTCATCACTTAAATAAAGCAAATTTGAGTTTTAATAAAGTTTAAAAAGAAAACTATTTAAAAATTGTTTTTAAGAGTACATGTAATATGCCATTTTTACTTTTTAATAAATTTTAATTCTAAAATAGTTTTCTTTTGTTGCTTGTTTTTTTTTTAATTTAAGAAAGTAATTAAAGGCAAGCAAACTTTTAAATTGCATTTTTGTTTTGATTGGAATCGATATTTAGTTTATTTTAACTAAAGCTGAGACTTGTTTTTATTTTTTTTAAAAATTAATTAGAAATAAGATTAACCGTGGTGAGAATCTTTAATTAAGATTAAGACTGAGATAAAGAAATGCCCTCATCGCAAACTACTAATTAAAAGATGTTACGGAAGATAAGAGCTCATATAAATAACCCTGAGATTTTGGACTAATTATTCTCCAGCTATTGTGGTTTATGCTGTTTGTTTAGTAATTCTTCAGCTATTGATGTTTATTGTACTTGTTTAGTTTTGCTGCAACTTTTAGTATGCCAATCTTGAGACTTCTGTGAATTGTTGTGCTGTTATAAATTCTTAAGAATGCCAATCTTTACACCTTGAAAAATTGCCTCAATATCATGCCATCCTAAGCCAACTGAAAGACTAGTCCCGGATCCCAATTCAACCCTGCAAAATCATGTTTTAAGAGCTCACATTGGAATTGATCCCTGATATTGCCTTCTGCTTTCTGAACAGAAATTGGAAACATAATATATTCACCTGAATTTTCCAATGGACTGAACTATAGGTGCTATTCTGAAAGACCTCTGCAGTTTTAAACTTATATCTCGAGGTAACATGTTTCATTTATTCTTTCCAGGGTTTTTAAAGTCTCAGCTTAATCTTAAAAAATTAAAAAAAAACACATTTCTATAGTATCTTTTGCCTATTAAATTTAAATATTTTAAGTGTTTACTTTTTGTATTTTTTATTGCATTTATAGTTGTCTTGGAATCTTAGTTTTAAGATTCCATGTTTGCTTTAAATTTATTTATCAGAGCATGTACTGAGAGTTTATTTCGTAAAGCTATTTGAATTTATAATTATTTCATTTTCTTAATAAATGCTTGGCAGACATAAATAATTTTTTGATTACTTACCTGACTTCTATTGATACTTTTAATTATTATATTGCGGCTTAGTTTTGGCCAATCCTTTGGTTGGTGGTTGACTAGTTATATATGTCTATTTTCGATAAATCAGAGATTTCATGTTTTCTCAGTTTTAAATTACTTATACTGGAATATTTTCTAAGTTTTCTATTTCATTAAATTGGAAATTTAAGTTTTCTCTCATCCTATAATTCATACTCCATCATATTCATTTACCATTTTTGTGTTCTTGCATTGTAATCAACCATGGCAATCTTCAACATGATTGGCCATGCAGCAGGTTCTGCCGACTATATGACATCACTAGTCAATAATTTAGTGATTTCTCGCACATGCTGGTTTTGTTGAATCATGCAAGAAATTTTCATTTGCTTCTCGTTTTAGAAATTTTTGAATAAGGAAACCAGAGTTGCTTAGGTGATTAGTCAGCTGAAGGAAAATTATTCCCTCCTGTTTAAATCTTTATTAGAAAATTAATCTGTCTGCCAGAGTGTTTACATTTTATTTTTGTTAGTATACACCTGATAGAATCATGTTTATTGTGTATAAATGTCTGTGCTTGAAAATCTTTGTATTATTCTTAATAAAATTTTAAAATATTTAAAATTAGTTTCACTGATATTTGTCTTACTGCTTTTATTTCTCAATTGTCTGAACAATATCATCAAGCTCTTATTCTACCTAGGTCTGATCAGTACAAATCATCAACATCATTAACTTTTGACCAATATTGACCTGGTAGCAACTTCCATGATCAAAAAGATTAAATACACAACCCAAAAATAAACAGGATAAATTATTGACAGTAATTTAATTTTTTAGTACTTGTTATATTGTTAAATTAATGGTTCAGCAAACAGAAATAGACTTACTGATATATATTGTACTATATTTGTTTTAGTACAAGTTGCACATTGACACATTAGAATTTTAAATTACCAAATTTTCTTTTTAAATATCTGATTGCATTTTTTTTGACAACATAGGTTATATATATATATATATATATATATATATAACCAGAAGGTCATATATATATATATATATATATATATATTGTGACCTTCTGGTTTGGCACCAGAAATATTATTTGCAATTGTGTACTGTTATATCAGTAACATCTGATATTGTATTACCTAAAAAAAGAAAAGAAATAATGTGGAATTTAAAAAAAAATATTTATGATTTAAAATAATGATTAGAAGGATTTATAGGTGCAATTTAAAATTTATTAGATGTTTAGTGGCTTACTTTAGGGACAATTAATGATAGGATAGAGGGGTTGCTTGTCATAAACATAGTAAGTTCAGTCAAGTTGATGCTAATTTGTTTTGTTTGTTCACAAATAAATAGAGTTGTTTTGAGTGAATCTCTAGTTCATTTGCTTTACACATCTTAATTTATAGAGTAAACAGGGAAGTATGTTTCACTCATCATCATTAAAATAGTCATGCCAGCTTAATGTCTAGTGTGTCTTGTTACTAAATATTCATGTATGTCAATATCATTATTCAACTTTATTTTTCATTCATATGTTTCATTAAATCATTAGATATCACATTTCATACCCAATTATTTAATTTTATAGATAATAGTATTTAAAACCAGATTAACCACATTTTAAGTGAATTAATTGAGCATTGAACTAATGAATTATTATACAATAGTTACATTAAAAAATATTTTAATAATTAAAACAATTGATATTAGTTTCTATTCTGTTGTTTTAAAAGCACAGAATATTTTATTGTTAATTCAATTTAATATTAATATTTCTTTTTAATTATTTAAAAGAGAGAATGGTTTGTTTTTTCCCCCATTTATTTTTTTAAGACAAAAGTTTTTTTGCATAAATTAAGTCATGTTCTGTCTGTTGGCCTTTGTTCTTTCAGATCTTGAACTATTGGATGGGAGAAATTATGAAGTAATATTTAAAAAAAAAACTATAAAAATGATTGCCACTACAATTAACTTCACTAGACTCCACTTCTCCACTCCACTCTTACATTTTGACCTTCTGACTATTAGGTCAGCTACAAACTGCTAAAGGTCTTTCAATAGTGTTTCAATTTTAAACAAAGTTTAATAGTATAATTTTTCTCTTCCAAAATTCAAGCTGAAAATAATATATTTTATTGTTGCAAAAATATGTATACTTAAACTACACTAAAGATACATTGGTCTCATTCTTGGCTGACTATTTAAATTCTTCAACAATCAGAGATACATGTAAGTGCCTATATATTATATTATTTAAATTTAAATTGCTACTGTTGAAAATAATAATGGGAATGAGTACTCATATTATAAATTTACCTAATTTAAACTTGAAATTGAACAGAAAAGAAGAAAGAAAAATGTATGTTCATTTGTCAAAATCATTTCTCTCAAGTTTTAATTATATTTTTAAGGGAATAATTGCAGAACTCTTGATAAATATTTTCAGAACTCTTTCTAAAAAAAATTTATGCTAATTATAAAAGAAGATTTAAAGACATATGAATTGTTTAATTTTATCTCCATTATTGTTGGAACATTTCTGTAACTATTTTTGTTCTTATTTATTTAAAAAAATACAGGATTAAAATGAATTTATTAAAATAGACGAATTATATAACTTTGTTTTGTTAAATGCATTCTTCACTATTTGAAAAACTTTTCTGGTTAAAAATATTGCTAGTAAATTCATTTATACAAATATTATTAACTAAAATATATTGCTTAATTAGAATGGCTTTAAGAAAATAAAATAATACATCTGAATGTCCTAGGAAGAAAGTACTCCTTTATTTGCGTCATTAAAATATATTGCTTAATTAACTGAATTTTTCATATCATGTCGACAGCAATTCATCAGCTGATAGATGAGAACATTGAATTTGCTCTTATGAATTTAAATAATATTGTTTTGTTTTTCTCTACAGGAAACGTGTTTGTGATATATATATATTCATCAATATTGATATTTGCATGAAAATAATTGTTATTCATTTCGGAGAAATGACCAAGGAATATCATTCATAAACTATTAATAAACTTTCGTTTCAATTAAGAAGAAAGAAGAACTTTATTATTATTTAATAGTATTTTAGATAGTTAGTGTTAGTTAAGAAATGTTTTATTATATGTATTATATTTATTATTATACTGCTAGAACGTCTCCTAAATGTACAATATTAATGAAAGATATTGTACAGGTAATTTTTTTATTTATTGATTTAACATAGGGTATATGAGCACAGACTTTCACATGACCCACCACTCTCCACTCTATCTAATAACACTGATACACTCAAGCACATATATGCTGAAAAGATAAATAATCATCAATATACGTATTTCATGCTAAACCAGCAATCATCAGTTGGTCCAGATTATCATCTCCCACACATATATACTATAAGTGCTCAGATATATATTAAGATAGACAATCTTCATACTTTAATGGACTGGCTCCAATCTACTACCCACTCCAACTCTTCAACCGTCCATCCAATTGAAAATCTGATGATGGAAAGCTCGAAGGCCACCCTAATGCCGAGATTCTAGTCACACCCATGTTGACCCAAGGTCAATCTGAACCCCACATGTACAGGACATAATCCATTAAATACATATGCAAGGATGGGCAGACATCTCTACAATGTAATAACTGAAACACAGGGTGGCCTTCGAGCATTCCATCATCAGATTTTCAATTGGATGGACGGTTGAAGAGTTGGAGTGTGTAGTAGATTGGAGCCAGTCCATTAAAGTATGAAGATTGTCTATCTTAATATATATCTGAGCACTTATAGTATATATGTGTGGGAGATGATAATCTGGACCAACTGATGATTGCTGGTTTAGCATGAAATACGTATATTGGTGATTATTTATCTTTTCAGCATATATGTGCTTGAGTGTATCAGTGTTATTAGATAGAGTGGAGAGTGGTGGGTCATGTGAAAGTCTGTGCTCATATACCCTATATTACATATATAGACACATGGTATATATTAAGCCTGTGTTTCAGTTATTATTATTGATTTAATATAAATTTTGCCATACATTATGTTATAATATACGTGCGGTGTGTAGTAAGGAATGGATGCGTCCATGTAATGTTAATAGGGGTGAAAGCTCTTTTTTAAAGGAATCACATTATATAAGTTCTTATGTTATATCTATGCATTTCCAATAGATTTGAAAAAAATAATTATTTTCAATAATCATTTAGTCTGAAATATAAATTTTTATTATTTGTCTAAGCCAGATTTTTTGCTTTAGATGTGTGCTAATTTAAATGCACTATATAAAAAATTATTTTGTCTTGCTTGCCTATAAATTATTGCTTTATTTTCCAACCGTTATTAGAATGTTAACAAGTCCTAAAATATTATCAGATATGAAATATTTATTCTTTATCACTTTTATGAATTAGTAACTAATATTTTAACAGTAATTTTTTGCTTGTTGTGATTTTGAATGGTCTGTATATTATTATGCTTATAGATGTGTGTACATTATTAAACTTAGCTATAATATGTTAATTGCAAGTGCAAATGTTATACAATCAATCGGTTTCAGAAGAAGTGGATGGTTAATTGTTTGAAAGAATTAGAGATGTATTTTAGTGAGAATTATTGTTCTTTATTATGTTTGAATGGAAAAGTATTTTTGTGGCTATATGCAATGTTTTATAATATTTATTGGTTTGAGTAAGCTCTCCTTTTTGTTATTTGAATATTTAAACATGGGTAGACTGCCTAGTGTAATAGGCATGGGATCGAGTAATCCCTTATTTTCTGTGTATTGAAATGTTTTTTTTATAGGAGTAGATGGAATCCACCAGTTTTGATGACATTTATTATGAATTAAAGTATCTGAATTTGAATATATTACCCCCTTGTTCATTTGGTGAAGAGATTTATTCCCACCAGTTTAGTTAGTCTCAGAAGTAGACTTGGAATTTGTTGTGTTGATATTTATCCGACCTGAATTGTTAAAATCCTTTGTCCCCATGTCTTATTGAATGTTTTCCAGCTTATACTATAGCCAAGTGCCAGATAATTTGTTGATAAAAAGAAGAATAGAGGCAGAATAGATTTTCTTACAAAACAACTGTATAAAGTTAGTAATTAAAGTCTAATTGACCATTGACTTCGTCCATATTGTGATCATATTATAACTTCACAAGCAAACCGATTAGATTGTTTAGAATTAATTATTTATTCTTTGACACACAGCATAATACAGACCTATGTATAGAGTGTTATTTTGCAAGCAGGAAAAATCCATTATTAATGTATAATTTAATTATCATTTCAAACATTTTCTAGTGATCATTTAGATTTCATATCATTAATTTCATCATTCAATCATCATTTGATTAAGTAAGCAGGCAAAGATAAAACATACTTAATGAATAAAATTGTTATTTCTATTTTGGCAAAATAAAAAAATATATAGTTATGGAATAGAATAATTTATTTCAGTGTTGCAAGGGCAAAATATATTAATTAATGACATTCTTTATTTTATTTTGCAAGACATGGTTTATAAGAATATATTGATTAATGTAATTCTTTATATTATTTTGCAAGATATAATTTGATGAGAATGTGTTAAAGTAATGGAGCTATTTATTCATTTTTGTAAAACCTAGTTGATGTTATTCTTAGGTTTCAAACCCCTTTATTTTAGTTATCTTTACTGTGCATTTGAAGTAAAATGCAAAATATTAATTTTATTTTATAGCATAATTAGAATATTTAAACCATATTGTTTATCTTAGATTTATTAATTTGATGGATAAATAAGTATTATAAAACCAAATGTTGAACAAAAGATAAATTTTATAGTGGGTTAATAGGAGCACAATGTTATATTTCTTCAGCTTTATAGGTATCAGAAGAAGCCGATAACTAAGAAACCATTTCCTGTACAATAAAATATATGGTTTTATTATTTGATATTACAAATAGCAGGTGTTCACAAACCTATCCAGATGTTTGGATAGATTAATGTGTAATTTTGAAATTCAAAAGCATATTATATTATTATTATTATGAAAATTGTGAAATAGATTAAATGTTTGTTTAACTATTTTTCTTGCTTTATTAATAATTTTTTTATTACCCCAAATTTGTATTTTGAATTCTTTTATAACATTCATTCGTTGTTTCATATTTCCACACATGTTCACACATTTATTTTATTTAATGTGACATAATGGTATTTTCATTTAATTATAATAAACATCCAGATATGATGATATTGATTTTCTTGATCCAAACACTGTATGAGATGTCAATTATCTACTGTTTATCTAAAAGGTTTTATTATTTAATAATTGTTTAGATGATGAATTGAAATCAAAATGTACCCGATTTCTTTCATTATCTAACTGCCATTATTTAGTTAGGGTATTGCTTAGTTTGTATTATTGTTTTCATAATATTAAATAATAGTTATTGAAAGAGAGATTTTAGTTTAAGCCATGCCTTATAACAGATTCCCTGAGATCTTCAATTTTAATTCAGATTAGATAATAAATTCAATTAATTAGATTAGATTAGTGTATAATTAAAATTTAGTAATGATAGGTTTAGTTGGAGTTTAGATCCAGTTAGTTATATATTACAGTTTCTAAAATATTTTTTTAGTTATTGGTGTAATTTTCTAATATGGTAGAGGTTGTTCAGTGCATATGGATGATGGGAGGAGGTGAAATATAGATTATAATTAATAAATTTTAGCTGGTAGAATTTTACCAATTTAATTTTGTTTAGCATAGAACTTGATAGATGTTTTATTCTTATTAATTATAATATTTTCTCCCACATCTAATGTACATTGTACACCTCATACACCTCTGTATCCCTCAACTGAGTTAGTTTAAGATGAAACTTTAATTAAGAGCCTCATGAATAAATTTAGGATAAAGTTAGATTGATAGTTTATTCTATGATTCATAGAATTGGCGCCCTGGGTAATTGTTAGTATTGATGATCGGTGGTGAGTGGTTACAGTATATATTATATATTTAAGTTAAAGAAATTAAATAAAAAGAAGAGATAGACAATAACTAAAAACTACTTTGATTTTTGCTAAGATAAGAAAACCAATTCTTATCACAAAGCAATTAGCAGTAATTAAAGTTAAAGTCACAGCATTCTATGTAAGTAAAGATAGCTACCAAAGAGCAAAAGAATGACTTTGAGGACAAAATTACTTTAAATTTTGTCAAATTTAACAGGTCTCAATAGGAGGTCCATGGCAGACTAAAAATCAGAGGACTATAAAAAGCCAACACATGTATCGGTTATCTTAGATCTTCATTTCTAAAAGAATCAGTTGAATATAAAATTGATTTCTATGAAGTCAAAGATTGTGCCAGAGTACTCTCACCAGCCTGTTGAATCATCATAAGATGTGTGAGTAGAAATAATTCATTTGCCAATGTTTTCTTTCCTCTCAAAGTCATAATAAAGCCATGAATGAAGCTATTGCCTACTGGAATCTTGAACCCCAGACTATCTGGAAATTGTAAGAAGTGTGTACAGTGGATAACCCTTCCAGGACAAATCCATGCATGGTAAACTACCCACTATTATATGTGAACAATTAAACTTACCAGTAAGAAACTTTGTTGCATAAATACAAAGTGATCACTTTCTCTTGAACTCTAAATATAGCAAAATGTTGTGTTGAGTCAGACTACTTAAAATATAAATCTTAACAGTAATTTTTAATCACCATTGCATTTTCATTTTCAATTTTTATTTTCTTAGTAAATATTATACATATTTTAATTATGAATTAATAAATCTATGTTGTTGTCTAATTAAGTTTATTATTGTGAAATAATATTAGTTAAACTACCATTATTTGAACAAACCAATTGCTAATGCTGTATTAGAAAATATAGTCCTTCAGGTGTACCAAATAATTCATTATAGTAACTAATAAAAGTAGGGTGGGTACGCCAAAGGCGCCAGAGGATTCTTATATAGAATCCTGCCACCTTTCAAATAAATTAAAAGCTGGTTCTCTCTTTTCTATTATTCAAATTTAATTATGTGACTAGGAAAAATTATTGTATCGTTAAAATTACCTGAAATGTTATAATAAGGGAATTAATAAATCAAACATAATTTGGTCATCGAATATGAAGCAAATAAATCATATAAACCCTAAGAGATACTGGTGGACAGTACAATGTCATCCAACATGGGTGTTTATGTCATAATAATGAACCAGAACATGAGATAGATGTAAAATTATAAAATAATAATTTTTATACATATAATTATTTCAAAAAAAATATTCTCATATGTAGGTGGGGGGAAACAAATAGGCAAACTTATAGAAAATAAGGTAGCTTGAAAGGTAAAGCGACAACAGAGGGAAGGGCATTGGCAGATGTGTTAGTGAAATATAAGTATATTTTTTATTCTTCTCCTTTACTTTATTTGCATTTCTTCATATATATATATATATTGCTTATAATAACTCCTCTCATACATTTTTTATGCAAAATTTTTTTTTAATAAATCTTCTTTATTTTCCTGACAGTTTTGTCTCTCCAATATTTGAATGATATAAATATCTAACCATTACTTCCTATATATATATATATATATATATATATATATATATATATATATATATATATATATATATATATATATATATATAAAAAAAAAATAAAAAAATATGGTTGCATTATGTTTGTGTTTTTTTTGTGTGGTTCTTTTTTAGATTAATATATAATATATATATATATATATATATATATCAATGTATATACACATATATCTCTTAAATATACATATATAGATCCATATACACCCATAGATATATATATATATATATATATTAAATCTACATATAAATATGTATATCAAAATATATACATGTATCTTTTAAACATACATATATAGATGCACATACACCCATAGATATATGTACAAATTTATATATACATACACATCCATATGTATACAAGCTACATATAATATATATATATCTAATACACAATTTTTAAATTATTATATTTTAAAAATTTTTAATTTTTAAAAATTTTTTTAATACTACCCCTTTTATTACTTTATTAATAATTATTTTATTTTATAATTTTTAGTTTTCATCTTTTATTCTTATGTATCTTTTTTTATTATTATCTAATATATAATATCTTATTTTTTATTTTAATATCTATAATTTTACCTTTTTACCATTTTCTTTTTTATTATTTCTAATAATTTATATTTAGGTGATGTAGTTGTTTTTGCAAACAATGCTTTAGAGCTTCAGAAAATGTTGCAGGAGTTATGAGATGAAACTAAATGTGGAATTAAACGTAAATATTCAATGAATTTTTTCAAAAGACGAAAATAAAGTTTGATTATGATGATTTAGAAGTTAACAACTACAATTACCTAGGTCAGATTATTACTACAGACGGAAAGATAATTGGTAAAATTAATCATAGAATTAAACTTGGTTGAAGTGCTTTTGGTAAAATAACTTAATAGTAAAAGGAAATATGCCTTTGGTTTGAAAAGGAAGGTTTTTAATAAATGTGTTTTAAATATTCCTATATGTTTGAGAAGGAAGGTTTTTAATAAATGTGTTTTACCAGTTATTACTTATGGATTTGAGACTTGGACACTTAATAGAAAAGCAATAAAGAGACTTCAGACCACTCAAAGAAGTATGGAGGGATGCATGTTAGGAGTAACAAGGAGAAATCAAAAACACAATATAGTGTTAAGAAAACAAATAGGTGTTACTGATGGGAATGATATATTGCTAGAAGAGATAATAATAGATGAACAATTGAAATCTTAAAATAGATTTCAAGAGATCACATGTGAGATTGATGGATGAAATAAGAAAGCATCAGGGGTGATGTGTAGAAAAGAGGCTAGAGTTTGGAGAAGTTGAATTGAACTTGGAGATACCTTCATCCTATAATAGATTGATAATGGCTGATGATGATGATGACCTTATATTTGAAATAATCAAATGTTTATTAAAATCTGTAAACCTTTTTTTAACATGCTTCTGTGTTTATTTGTTGATACTAAAAGTCTACGTTTTTCTTATGGTTGTTTTAAAGTCAAAGTTCACTTTAAAATAATTGTAGATATTTAATAATAAATTTTGTCAAAAAAAAAATTTTTTTTCTTTTAAAATATCAAAAATAGTTGCATTATTTGCTGGAACTTTTCCTTACTAAATTTAATTGTATATTTAAAGTATTTGGCAATTCAAAAAACATAGGGGGTTCTTGGTTTTTTTTTTTTAATATTGTTTCTTTCTGTACCTCTACAAATTTTCCGATGGTCTTTTTTGTAATAACAATCCATTTATTTTGTTATTGAAATAATTTTTTTCTATTATTAAGATGCTGTTTTATATTTTTTGGTCTCAACTTTTCTGCCAATTCATAATTATATCTATTCCTATAAGTATTTTTTATATATCACTTTATAAAACTCTAAATATTCATTTTCTTTAGTAGTTTCTTTTTAAAATCTTTCAAGTTACTTCATTTTATTTTGCATTATCTTACTGTACTATACTATTGATGAACTCTTTCTTTTTATCTAAACCTTCTGTCTTGCAAATCTTTATTGACTTCAGTCCAGTCTGAGTCAATATTAAAATCTGATAATATTTTAAATTTATTTTGAAGTTCCAATTTCAATTTAGTGCAGGGTTTCCAAAAGTTAGGAATATCAACTTTTTTGAATATTTTTAATCTGTCTGGTTCTGCATTGGCATATATACCTCTCACTAATTAACAATATTTTCCTGTGTTAAATCTATAGAGAACATTGTTATATTGAAATATGTACTTATGTTTGGTCAGAATATGATCCAATTCATGTATACCTTAATTTGTATATTTTCATGCCCATTTTCCTTTACCATTTTTGTCTTAATGAATTCGTATAATTTTCCTTTCAACTCTATTCTCTTTCATTCCTGTCATTACAATTTCTTCTCAGCTCAATCATTAGTTTATCAATTGAAGCATTTAATGTTTTCCATAACAAATTTAAAATGTTTTATCTGGTCAAAAACATTTTATACATGTATATAAAAATCATCTACTTCATCATCACAATGAGAACTTATTGCGATATAAACTTGAATTATTAAACTGCATTTGGTATTTTCCATTAAGTCAAATAATTAATCTAGTCTCTGAACTTAATCAATCTTCACAATGTTATTTTTCCACTGTTTATTTATAATAATTCCATTTGTAGTTTTAGTATTTATGCCTTAATAATAAAGTACATGTAAACTTTTTAAATCAATTGACTTGCCTACTAGCTTTATAATGTCTTATTTATAATTAGACAGTTTTTCCAATTTATTCAAATGATCTGAAGTTGTAGGTATCTAAATTAAAGATTGTCATTGAATTTTATTCTAGGTTCAAAGCAGATTCATAGCACAACCAGCTGCTGTCATTGAGTGATAATTTTACAGCCTCTTGGGACTAAAGGCCATGATTTACTTTTGTCTATCATGATTATAAATATCTAAAAAAAGATCTTATTTATCCACATTTATTTCGCTTTTAACACATTTCAACTGATATTTAAGTTCTGAAAAGAATGACCTAGAGGTAAAGCCAATAAATTCATCATGATAGGTTATGCCTGATACTGAATATCCTGTGTTTATTTACCATATGAATATCAAATAATAATATCTACAATGACAGAAACATATGAAGTTGTCATAAATAATTTATTTTCATTTTTTTAATACTTCAAAGGAGGAATCTAAGATATTTCCAGTTAACAGAAACTTCTTGCTGCTTATATATTTAACTAAATATCCTAAACTTGCAAAACGTTTTAATCTATTCCAGTCAATTACATTGCTTCAAAGAGAAATCCAGGATTATGTTCAATTAACAGAAATTTATTTTTTACATAAATTATTTAATGTCTAATCTTAGAAAAAAAATTAATTTATTTCAGTGAATTAGGTTCATAGTTACCTTTTTATTTTTGGCAGAGATATGAGAGTTATTATGTATAGTATTTGATTTATTTTGAAGAAAAAAGGAAGACACCAATATATAACAACTTGCTGGTGTAATTTATTTTTCAGATTTAAAGATAATATAATTATAGGGGATTTGAACACTTACTTTCAAGATCCTTCAGCTATTTATGCTATCTCATACAACCGATTCACATGACCACATTTATGAAAAAGATAAATGGTGTGCATTATATGTATTTCATACTGAACCAGCATTCATCCATTAATCCATACCTCATATATATATATATATATATATATATATATATATATATATATATATATATATATATATATATATATATATATATATATATGTATGTGGCCTGTCTATAGGTGGTATGACCCTAAGCAGAGTCCAAGCTCCTTATATTAGGCCCTACTTGGACTCTGGTTAGGTACTATTAACAAACTTACTATATCCCGACCATTTTCTTTAACTATAACAATTGAATTTAGATAAGATTAGTATTTATCCCAAGTTACTTTGACATGAGTAAATATTTCTAAAATAAGATGTGTTTTAAATATAATTGATATGAGACTCGTTTACCTATAAACAGATCACATCTCCTTAACATTAAACAAATACAAAATATTTGTTCAGTGGCATAAGAATACCCAGATACTCCTCCTTATTAAGTATCTACATACTCTCATGGCTAACCATAATATCCAATATCTTATATTTATAATTATTAAGTTTTAATTCAATCACTCATTAAATTAATCTGCTAGATAATTTCAGATAAACAGTGGTTCCTATTATTTTTGATAATTAAGATTGGCAATAATCACAAAAATAACTTTACAATAAGGAGATCTCAGGAAAATCATTGATTTATTAGTTCTTCATACTACCTATGGAATATCAAGAGGGATTTTACAGATTTCCATGGATAGTGCACAAAATAAGAAAAGCTTATAATTTAAATCTATAATTAAGGTTTATATTTATGTTCTTTAATACTTATTATTAAAATATCATTATTAACTAAACTGTAATTAACACTAATACTTTCACTAATAACTAATGTATCATTTAATTTCATATTAATAAATACATTTTCATAATTGGCAATGTCATCAATGACCTATGGGATCAAGGCAGCATGTAACAAGTAAAAATCTTTACTAAGAGATTTATGCTTATTAAACTGTTAGATTTGCTCTAAATTGAATTGACTTTTCATTTTAATTTTGACTGTACATTTTGAGTTATGTGATGTTGTGAAAATGAGCCCAGAAAAGAAATGCAGCAATTAGAATTTGATAAAACTTTTAAAACAATAATTTTAATAATATTCATTACAAATGATTATAATAAACATTACCATTAACATCTAATTTAAAATAACTTATAATAAAATGATACACATATATTGTAATAACAATAACAACAGAAAATTAATCTTCGGAGTATTAATATTAAACAAAACTAACAATTTCCTATTATATGTTGAGATATTTATCCCTATGTATGTGAACTACATATCACACATTCACTTTATTAAACAATCTTTTTTTTCCCATTCATGGTCTGTTAGTTCAACCTCTACATAATAATAGTACTTAATGATTAAGTAACAATACCAAAAAATAAGTGAGAACATAGGGTCATAATTCTGGAGGTTGGTAAGATAACAAAATTAATAATTTTATCTTTCACATAAAAACAAAATCATTGTTTTTAGTTTATCCATTCGCACATGTAAATACAACCTGCTCTCTGGAATGTGTATATATCATTTTAAATACCCTTTCATACTAAAATACTGAGCATATTTGTTTATTTAAATGATTAATAATCTTTAATCTCAACCTAATTATTAAATAACTATTAATATAACAACACTTGAATTAATTCCTTATTAAATGATTTAGTCTTCCCCCCATTGTACTAACAACTCATAGATTAAAATGTATAAATACCAACATTATAAAGAAGTTCTTTTTTAAACTCTCAGCTAAAAGTATAATAACAACTTTAAGTTTTCTTAGCGTTCTGGTTGTTCCACATAAACTTATTATAATTTTTATTTTTCTTCTCTCTTTGTACATTCTACTTATCCTAAGATTCATGAGGTATTTAAGTTATTGCAACAATAATCCTTCCTTTTTTTTTCTTTGTTTAGTAATGCGAAAAAATTTATTTATGGCTTGCTTTATTTATTCTAGATGACATATATTTCTATCTATAGTATATGGCACTCTTAGGATTTCAATTAAAATATATGTGTCATGCAACATTTTTCAGCTAAAACTTTATAGCAACTGACATTCCAGCTGGTATGGCTCAAAGTAAATACTTCTATAATTTATTGTAATTAGGATTTTATATATAGCTGGAATAATAATGAACACTTTTCAGTTATTACCAATTTAGTTCTATTGATTCTTAAATATATATACTTAACTTTTTCCCAGAGATTTACAGTTCTTTTATTTATTCTTACTGAATATTGACAATGTTTATTTCCTTTGGTTTATTACTGCAATTCATTTTCCCCACAGCACAGTTATTGTTCCTTTTCAATGAGTATATCTGATGATCATTCATCTCTGATGATTTCTTCAATATTTATTAATTTTCAAGAGATTATTGGGAATTATTGATCATTGATTTGCCCAGTAGAAAAACGATTAATTTATTCCATTATTTTAACAACAAAGCTTATAATTATCCATATATATTGATGTAGAGTTACAATTCATTACTTTTTCTGCTTGCAAATAATACGATTTTAGGAATTTTTAATCCAACTTTTTTAAAATATATTACAAGAAAAGAAAAAGCCTATTTACTTATTTTATGATCCAGCAAAAGAAAAAAAAAATATTTCTTTTTTCTCCAGTTTGATAGTACCCAATTGTTTGACACTTTTCGATTGGCTAATATTTCCCACCTTTTTCTGTTTATAACAACATAGATTTACCTTCCAAGTTTTTTGGTTTATTATTTTAAAATGACCGATTTTTTTCATTTTGAAAAAAAAAAAATATTGAAATACAATATTTTTAGAAATTAAATAAAAATAGAATTTACTGTTTTAATATTTAAATCAGTATTTTGTAAAATTAAACCTTATTTATTTACTTTTAAATATAGCAAGATTTGAAGATAAATAATTTCTATTTTTAAAATCAAATGCACACAAATAATAATTATTAGTCTCTATTACGCATCTTGTTTACAAAAGACAATTTAAACTTCACTGGTTTTAAATACTAAATAATATTAATTGTTCATACATCTGCATATATATATATGACTCTGTAGATTATTATTTATGTGTATCTTGAGTTAAGATCATTTATAAATTTTCATTAGCTAAAACCAAGTTTAAATCCTATGATCTAATATGTCATTATTGTCTTCTTTTAATAAGTAAATATTATTGGATTTGTAAAATTTAAAATTATACACCAAAATTTTATTTTAGAATAGACTGGGCTAATAAAAAGTGCACAATATATTAAGATAGCATTTCTTCAAACTTTAATGGTTAATGGATAGGCTTCAATCTTGTCATCATCTCCCATATATATATATATATATATATATATATATATATAGTCAGCATATATATATATATATATATATATATATATATATATAGTCAGTGCTCAGTTTATATATAGATGCATTTGTTTAAACTTTAATAGACAGCTTCAATGTACTTTACCCTCCAAGTTCAGCCACCCATACCATTGACAATCTGATGATGGAAATCCCAAATCCTTTCTTGACACCGATATTATTGTCCTACCATGTTGACATGAAGTAACTCTGACATTTCAAATATAAGACCTTTTTTTATTAAAATACATAGAAGGGGGATGGGCAGGATTTGGGATGAATTCACAATATTTGAATACAAATATTCTTTATATACTTTGAAATTAGTTGTAATTATATGGAATTTGAACACAGACTTTCAAGCTTCTTCAGAAAATCTATTCTAGCTCATATAACTGATACATATGATCACACATGTGAAAAACATAAATGATCTCAAATGTTCACATGTGGGAGATGATGATCTGGACTATCTGATGAATGCTGGTTAACACAAAATATATATTGGAGATCGTTTATCTTTTTCACATGTGTGTGATCAGTATATCAGTTGTATGAGGTAGAATGGATAGCTGAAGGAAATTTGAAAGTCTGTGTTGAAATCCCCTATAATTACAACTAATTTCACAGTAAATAAAATATATTTGTATTCAAATGTTACAGATTCAACCTGTATCTTGTCATCCATCTTCTGTATATTTAATTGAATAATGTTCTATACATGAGGCATCAGAGTGACTTAACATTAACATGGGTATGACAATAATATTGGCATCAACAAGAGAATTGGATGTTTCATGACCTGATTTTCAAAAGTATGGATGACTGAAGAGTTCAAGGATTGGATAGATTGAAGCTTGTCCATTAATGTTTCAAGAAATTCTATCTTAATATGCATTGAGGACTAATTATATATATGTGGGAGATAAAATGATTGGAGCCTGTCCATTAAAATTTGAAGAAATGCTATCTTAATATAAACTGAGCCTTCTTAAATGTATGTGTGACAGATGATGATCTGGACCAAGTGATGAATGCTGGTTCAGCACATAAGACATTTATTGGATATTATTTATTTTTTTATGTATGGGTATGTGTCTCAGTTGTATGAAATAGAATGTATGGTGTTCAAATCTCCTATAATTACAACTAATCTCAAATTATCTAAAGTATATTTATATTCAAATATAATTTAAATATCTGAGTAATATAAAATATTTTGCAAATTATTGTATCTTTTTTAATTTTTGGATTAACATATTGATATACAATATTAATATTTGGATTAACATATTGATATACAATATTAATATATATACTATTAATTATAATGGGAGTTTATTTAGATATAAACTTGTCATAGAGTATTGCTTCAATCATTTAATATGACCTTTTATAATATCTGAATGATAAAACGTTTGTAATATGGATAAATAGTTGTTGAGAGATTTTGAGAACTTTGATTTTTGTTTTTTAAATTACTGTAAATGTTGATAATTATATTTTTGTGAGCAACTAATTCTTATATAAGTATTGCTCTTTTCTATTACTACTATTATTTTTTGGCATTTAATGTTATTGCCCCACATATAGAATTACTTGTTCTCATAACTATAATCTTATATTTCACAGTTTTGGTTGGGATAAGAATTGTAATATTTAAACAGCATTAAACTGTGCACATGCGCTTTGGATTTTAACTATAAAATGAATGAATACTAACACTTCAAACACCTGATAAAGTCTTTGGAAAAGATAGAATGGTCATCTATCTTTTCGAACCCAAATGCTTTTGTATGGGCGAATCTTAAGTGTTTGAAAGTGTGAAGATATTAAATAATCACTTTAAATTACTTTTACATGCTTGAATGAATGACGCTGGTGAAATTTACTAGAATTTACGATAGGTCATTCTTATTTGAAATTGTTCAAGCATGTAAAAGTAATTTAAAGTGATTATTTAATATCTTCATGCTTTCACTTTCAAACACTTAAGATTCGTCATACAAAAACATTTGGGTTTGAAAAGATAGATGGCCATTCTATCTTTTCCAAAGACTTTATCATGTGGTTGAAGTGTTAGTATTCATTCATTTTATATTTAAAATCCAAAGCGCATGTGCAACAGTTTAATGCTGTTTAAATATTACAGTTTATAATAATTGCGCGCTATATAAAATAATTGACTTATTTACATACATTTAATTTCAAATAAGAATGACGTATCATAAATTCTAGTAAATTTCACCAGCGTCATTCATTCAAGCATGTAAAAGTAATTTAAAGTGATTATTTAATATCTTCATGCTTTAACTTTCGAACACTTAAGATTCACCCGTACAAAAGCATTTGGGTTCGAAAAGATACATAACCATTCTATTTTTTTCCAAAGACTTTATCATGTGTTTGAAGTGTTAGTATTCATTCATTTTATAGTTAAAATCCAAAGCGCATGTGCAACAGTTTAATGCTGTTTAAATATTACAGTTTATAATAATCGTGCTATATAAAATAATTGACTTGGGATAAGAATTGTAAGTTTTCTTTTATAGATGAAAGATTATACTAAAAATAGATATATATTTTTAGGTATGTGCCCATCACTAAAAATTTTGATTCAATACAAAACATCATTTAACTTTAAATTCTTTATTTCTGAAGGATTCGCTTTTTCTGTGTGACAATTATTCATCAGGCTACTTTTTTCTAAAAATGTAGTATCTCTTAACAAAAATTATATGTTGTCATCAGACAGTTATTAATAAATAAGTATGTACACACATATGTATATCTAGTAAAAAAATTATTAAATAATATTCTGGTGGACAAATATCAAAATGTAAACCAAAACACTTGTTGAACAATAATAGACAACTCACTACAAATAAGCAATGTTTTCTATTGGTTATTTCCACTTTCATTTATTATTTTGGATGATAACTTTTCCTGAATATTTTTTGTTTATAAAAACTATGCATTGTTTGATAATTAATTTAGCATTTTAATAAAGGTGAGGTGAAAGATGGAAAACAGGTCATATAAACACAAATTTGAAAATATTAAATATATAATTTTAGACTGTGTGGTTTTGAATAAGTAAACTATTAAGCTTAAAAAATTGTGAAAAGAATTCAGTTTTAAAATAGAAAAAGTTATTATGGAGATGCAATGGATTGAAAGTTATGAGGTCTTTTTGAGAAAAAGGCAGAAATAGACCAGGATTGATATATATATTGTAATGGCTATCATTATTTATTTGCTGTGTTGAAGCAGTATAATTGTAGAATTAATAGTAATTATTAAATGAGTTTTTGAGGTTATTTGAAATTTGTGTTCACTAATTTAAAATTTCTCAAACTGTCTGTTGCCATAGATTGATTATGGGTTGGTCAAAAATATTCCACTATATAATGTTCTTCAAACATAATAAATTAAAAAAAAAAACATTTTTAATTTATGTATAACATTACAGAAGCAATAGTAAATTTTATTTTGTGACTGCAAGATATTTCACCTTTTACCAAATATTGCTATAAAATACAGTATGTAGTAATATAATTGTATCTACATATATTATTGTCATATACGAAAATATTTTTGTCATACCATTAAAATAGTTAAATAATTGTATATATTGCTAATGTTATAATTTTATACACATTTAGAGTAGAATAGCATTATTGTTTTAAATATTAATCATTCTTTTCTTTCCATTATGAGTCCATTTTTTACATTTTTGTTATTAATAATGTGATCACTGTTATTTACAAAAGGACCAAATACAAATATTTTAGCTATTCATATTTATTCAATTAATATCAATAATACAAAAATGGAGAATTTGATTTAATAATTAAACTGAAGCTGATAATTGTACATATTAAATTTGTATAATTCAGCATACTGTGTATGTAATTTAGAGAATATCATTTTTTTCACTTGTGTAAAAAATAGTGTCTCAATTTGTTTGTCTATATGTGTATATTTAAAGTTTAAAATACCTATTTTTGAGTTTTATTAATGAAAACCAATGAGTGATTACTACTGTATAACAAAGAGATTCTTGGAAAAATAAAGTCAGTTATTAGTTATACTTTTGAATTTAAATTTTTTCGTATGTAAATTCTTTAGCTAGTTTATATACATATGTCTTTATACTTATATTATGAAGTTTTGTAGCTATGTTTTTTAATAGATAATCACAAAATAAAATGGAAATGACATTTGCATTTTTTTCTGTTGCTCTCAATATTCTGTAGATAAATATTTTATTTCTCTGAAATTAATGATAGTTTATATGGAACTCAAGTTGTGAAATGCAGACTTGTCAATATGAATATTTATACAGAGTTGTTTTTCTATAAGTTATGGTTAGATCGATTTATCATATCTATAGTTCATAAGTTCATATATGTGATTGTTTGTAATTTTTTCTTGGGCTTTATGTAATGCAAAATTAATATAGTTCAAAATAATAATTCTTGACATGTATATAAAACAAACAAGTATTGGATTTCCTCTGGTGTTAGTAACTGGAAACATGATGCATTTGGATCAATAAAGATATTAAATGCATCATTTGATAAAAAGCTTAAATGAGTTGCTTATTTTAAGAATGTTCTAATAAAAATTAATTTCTGCTTCCTTAGTAAACTATTTTTATTTGTCATCTATGACATGTTAGAGTATTATTTTTTTCTATTTTGTTTAGGTCTAAGACATGGAAAAGGAGAATATTTGGTAAAAAATCTATTAAAGCTATTGATTATAGAATAAATCAAGTTTTCATATTCATGCAAGGATTGTAACACTTCTAATCAAAACAATATTTTTTTGACAAAATGTTGAAAAATAATTCATTTATTTGTATAAAAAGGTTATGAAATTAAGAATTACTAAAAAAAAGCCAAGCTGTTTTGAATTAAAGAAATTTTAAAAAACAATAAGTTGTCATATCTGTTTATTATAATTTTGTCAGTCAGAGAAAGACAAGTGATTATAACATGTTTAAACATATATTTAAAATGATATTTTATGACTATATATGTGCTTTCATAAAATTTTACAAAATATCATAATGGAAAATAACTTTTTTGGTTAATAACATTTGTTCAATAAAATATTTAATGACATATAATTTTTAAATTTTTACTTTAGTCATTTTATCATTAAGTGGGATATTACAAACTATTATCTTTCTGAAAATATAATATGGGAAAAATGGAAAACATGTTCATCTGTTAATTTTTGTGATTATGAAGGGGGAATCTCAATAGAAATGACAAACTTGAGAAATCGTGAAAGAGGCCATACAATTATTAATATAAACACTTTTAAATATCTGTTCTCAGATTTAAAAAAAAAAAACAAAAACAGTAAAACAATATCAAATAAATATATCTCTTACTAATTGAAAATCTATCCAATTTTTATAATAGGAATATTTATTTTATTTTTGGAATAGTACTGGTGTTAAGATATCCCTTTTATTTTATGAATATTTATGTAATATATATTAAAATAAGAAAAACTTTAATTTTTTATAAGAGATGTCCATTATATTTATTTTATTTACACATTTTTAGAAAGATAAATAAAAGTTATATTGGCAAATGTGCATATATGCTTATGTGTGATTAAGAACTGAAATACAGGCATTCTTCATATACCTGGAGTTAATTAAATTCCCTATATTTATGTGTGAATTAAAATATATTTTAAATTAATTCTGAAAGTATTAATATCATAATCAGTGCATCAGATATAAAACTATCAACAAAATCACAATAAAACTTTAAAACCTTAAATTTTTGAGCAAATTAAAACATAAACAATAAAACTATATTACTGTTTAGCAATTATTATCAATTATGTATTTCGTTTCATTTAACTTTCTTAAAATTTAAAGTTTTTATTTTGTGGACATTTGAATCTGAAGTGATACTCCATTTGGCACTATTTTACCGGCGGAATGATTATTCCTTTGCTTTTTAATTTAAAACATGTGACCATTGTATTAATGTAGACAGGTAAATTGAAAGATGTATAAAAGTTTTGTGGTTACTATTAAAAAAGATCTAATTATTCTAAAGAAATCACGTGATGGGAGAATAATCTCTTCCTTTTCACAACTTAAGTAGACCACGATGATTTAAAAGATACCAATACAAAACTAAAATTATCAAAGACAAAAATTAATCTAGCATTCTTCTTCCAGCATTTGCCATTTTTTTTAATTATGCTATCGATTTATTACTGTTATTGTTTTATTCTTACTATACAAATAACAGTGTATTTACATTCACTCTCTCTCATACATGCATTTTTAACTCTTGTATAACTGTTTTTTTTTAATAGTTAAAATAAATAAATTGATATTTACACACACATATCACATGATTTTGTTGCCTATTTTAAAGAAAAATTAACTCATTAAAAATTAACTTCATTTTTTCTTCTTCTCTCTCACTAGAATTAGCCAACTTGATCTGATTATGTCAATAAAAAAAAATCCAATTTATAGAAGTTATTAGAAAGGCACAATCTCCCAGTTGTCTTCCCCTTCTAACTCTACTCACTCGCATGCACCCTTTCGGCGAAGCTTATGAAAAAATATTTCTTTCTAACACCTCTTTCCATACAATATATATAGGGCGTTTTTAAATTCCGACAGTATTACATTAACGTTGGATCAATTGTCACTTGTTATTTTTTTGCCAAAACTTCTTAGGGTGGATATGTATTTCTAAGTTCTATTTTTGAAAGCAGATTTTTTTTCCCATTTGTCATAGCATCAGCCAGAAAGCGAACCCACTAACCCGGGACAACCACTTGTAAAGCTGCTATCCTGACCTCTCGACCACCAATGCTTGACTGAAAACACATTATTTATTGCCAAAGAAACGAAAGATTGAAAGAATGCAATAACAAAGATGGTACTTTCAAATTATTTTTTTCCAAAGATGTAAAAAAAAAAAATGCTGAAGGATTCAAATATCTTAAGTCTTTTCAATTTTCAATGTTATCTTTTTCACATGCTTTGAAGGATATGTTTTAGAAATGTGTGATGGAATAGAACTACATTTAAAACATATTATAATATAAAGTAAAAAAATCTTTAAAACTAATGTAGATGTGAAGTTAAATTGTAACATGCTATGTTTCTAATGTATCTATAGTGTGAAAGGTTGGTCTGATTTCTGGGATGATGGATGGTTATAATAGAACTGAATTAAAGATGAAAGATGCATTAATAAAAACAAAAACTTATAATCTAACCATGTTACATAAAAACATCATTTCCATTACTTACATAAAGTCTCAATATTTAATTTAAAGAAATTTAAAAAAAACAACTCTGTGTCTCATTTATATAAAATTACTTACAAAATTAAGGGTTCTATCCCATTCACCTTTCCCGCATTAAATAAAATCGCATTAACTATTTCATATAATGCAACTGTATCCTTTATTCTTTTATCATATACTTAATTGGACAACAACAAGTTTATTGTTAAATATAAATAATTATTAATACTTTTTCAGAATACTGTGTTTTTACTACAGATGCTCTAATAACAATTTATTATTTTCTGCAATGGTAGCCAGATAGAAGAAATTTACAACTGAGAGTTTTAGTGAACTGTGTCATTTGGTTTATTTCCATTTCACTTATCATTTTATGTATATACAGAAAACATTGATAAAAACAAGAGCACTGCCAATGTCAGCACTCTCAGATCCAAAGATTCCTCACTGATGAAAGCCACAAGCTAGAAACTTGTCTGGGGATATTGGATGAGTAGGCACTAGATAGGGATTTTATGTCCAAACCTTTCTGCATCCATTGATTACTCTGGCTTATACTGTGTGGTGCTACTGTATGGAGAGTTTTGTCTCTGTGAAAAGCCAATAGACTTTTGGATAAGTGAATCAGGAATGATGATTTTGCACACTTCCCTTCATAGCTTTATATTCATTATTCACCAGAAGATTATCTGTTATACAACTCTGATTATATCTCATAGTATAGGAATCAACATAAAAACTGTAAACTCCATTTTTTAAAAAAAAAAACTTTCCACAGAAATATGTTTTGGTCTCACCTAAAAAAAAAAATGGGAACTTTTATAATATACAGATATTTTGTTACTTAAATCAGGGTACTTTTTTTATATAAATATTCAGAAACTTTTTACAAGAGATAAAAGATTTATTAAAAGTAAGATATGAAATGATGTTGAACTTAGTGAGGACATTTGGGTGATGGATTTAACTTTATTTATAGATATTAGTAATGTCTTAATGAATTAATTTACAAGTACAAGAAAGAAACAAAACAATAACCGAAATGTTTGGCTATGTTAATTATTTTCAAAAATAGATTAATGTTGATATTCTTTTCAGATGATGAAAAACAAAGAGAACATTTCAAAAATATTTTTTATAAATTGTAAAAAAAATTACAAGTATATTAAATAAAGACAAAAATTATGAAAAAATAATAATTATTTACTTCTAATTTAAAAGACATTCCCAAGATAGCATTACTGATGTGAAAAATATAACTGATAATATAATTACATTTTCTTTATGGGGCAAAATGAAATTGTTCTTCATTAAAGAAATGTAGATTTAAAAGCACAGCTTGGATGAAGACTAATTAAATAAAAGGATTGCAATTAATATCATTTTTGCCTCAACCTACCTACATGAGTCTGCAATTTCAACAATAAATACAATTAGGTTAAAATATTTCCGTTTTACAGACAGACAGATTGTATGTAAGATTACTAGTTACAAATCATATTCCGAGTTATTCAAGATTAATCAATGCTGTAAAGTGGAAGTTATCTTTGATCATTTAATACACTTTCACAATTCAGTGTTAAATGCATTACTTTAAAATATTATAAACACATGATGAAATATAAAACTTGGAAAAAATTAGAAGCTGCTCTTGCAATTATCTGCAACAATCTGATATAGATAGTAAGAAAAAGATAGTAGTAGTAAGTACATTAACTGTAGAAGCAGATCTGATGGAAAGTTTAAATGGTGAGGGAATATTACAGGAAGTCATATGACTTCCCAGCAATAAAAGGGGCAGGGCAAAGCTGTGATTCATGGAAAGAATAAATAGATAAGAGGAACATTTAATATTTTAAACCCTTAAGAGAACTAAATTTAACCCAAATAAATCTGATGATAGCAAACTGATTAAGAAAAGAGCTCTAATGACAGGTGAAGAGACTTTGAGAAGGTATGAGTGAAGAAAACTGAAGATTTAGTTGAACTAAAAGAGTAAATCACTTTTATGTAATCGTCTATATGCAAATATTTGAAAACTTACAACTGAAACTGTAAGAAAATAAATAAAATTAATTGTAGAAATGATGTATGAACTGAAAAAAGTATAAAAGAAAGATATTATTAATTATATTTATTAATAATCAATGTGTAGAAGATAAAGAAGAAGAATAAAAACAGTGAAAGTAAAGTTAGTTTTAATATTAATTATGTACAAACTTTTCATGTACATTATTGCACATATACCTAGGATGTGAATGAACAAGCAGGACAAATATGAAAAACTACAATAAGGATTTAGAGATACTGGGAGAATTGGTGATATTTTTTCAACTCATAGATGCTATCTTTTCTAATTTTTATAAAAATAATTAAGCTTTTTTCATTCTTGAAAAAAAAAAAAGTAAATTGAATTCATATTTTTAAGGTAGGAAACTTTAATAGATGGCAAAAATAATATAGCCTTTGTTTAAATCTTATTATCTTCATTTTTAGCATTCCATCATCAGATTTTCAATTGGATAGACGGTTGAAGAGTTGGAGTAGATTGAAGCCTGTCCATTAAAATTGTAAGGATTGGCTATCTTAATATATATCTGAGCACTTATACCATATATGTGTGGAGATAGTAATCTGGACCAATTGATTATTGCTGTTTTAGCATGAAATATGTATATTGGTGATTATTTATCTTTTTGACATATACGTGTTCAAGTGTATCAGCGTTATGAAATAGTGGGGAGAGTGGTGGGTCGTATGAAAGTCTGTGCTCATATACCCTATATATTACATATATAGACACACGTATATAATAAGCTTGTGTGTTTCAGTTACTTTATTGTTAATGTTTTTGTATAATATTGAGAATAAGTCCCTCCCTGAAAAAAACCTGTTAGAAATTCTATTCAGTTAAGCAAATTGACAGATTTACTCCTCCATCTGCAATTAAACTATAATTTTTTTGCTCATTCAGCTTCCACTCTTATCAATATAATAAATTTCTCAGCAAAGAATTTACTTATTATTATAAAGATAACGTACTAAATAAAATGTTTTAAAACTGAAATAAAATACAAATCAGAATATTGTAGTCTTTCTATCTCTATAGATTTACAGTTTTATTGAGGTTTGATTTGAAAAGTCTGTAAAATAAAAAATTTAAAAAATTTTAAATTTGAATTAATAAATTTTCACTCATCTATATAATCGGTAGCAACAATAATTTCTAAGTCATTTATTTCCTCATCTCATGCACTCAAGATCATGAGATGTTTAAGAATTAAAACCATGAATTGAGTGTAACAGTTCATTTGAGAAGAGTTTATTTTACTAAGCTGTGAATCTGAAACTGTTTACTCTATCATGCCTCTAAATTACATATATTATAGTAGTGGTATATAAAATAAATGAAAGACTGAATTCTAAAACTATCTCCTAATTTATATCTGACTATTGGGAGATGGGATAAGGTAATTATAAGAACTGATATCATGGCTGGAAGGTTTGCTGCAGTAGAAAACTTTTTGAGTTAAATAATTAAAATAAATAATAATTACAAATTTCTAAAATAGTAATAATTTTACTAGCGGTAGCAATAAAGTTTGATAATTTATAACAATTAAAATCGTGAAGCCAATAAACTAGAAATATGATGCAACAATTAATCTGTTAACAATGAAACAATACATACATTCAGTTTTGTTCCATTGATATCGAGAAAGTGCAAAAAATTTGTCAGTTGACAAAATCTTCAAGGAAGAAGATATATCTAATTTATTTGCTGATAAAATAATTAATGAAGTAAAGTTGAGTAATTCATTTATTGATAAAACGGTTAATGAAGTAAAGGTAAACAATTTGTCAATTGACAAAATGGTTATTGAAGAAAAGGTAAGTAAATTGTTTCTATTGATAAAATTTTATAGATTTTTTTAAATAACAAATACTATGTTTTCTATGTCAAAATATTTTTTGATTATTTTATACTTTACAGATTATTAAAAGTATTTATATGTTTATTGATCAACATTAATTACCATACTATAATAAACATAAACTAAGATCGTTCAGGCTCCGTTCTTTTTAATTATACTGTTTTATAATAAGATTATCTGTAATACAATTTGATAAAAGTAATCTCAATAAAGAATAAAAGGCAGATTTGCGAATGCTTTTATTTTTAAATCTATTTTAAAAAAAAAAATAATAATAAATAAAGTTACAGAAAGTACTATTTTTAAAAAGCTATTTCTTTCACTAGGTGGCGCAAATTCATTATAGGCCAATTACAAAATGGATGTAAAATGGATGGAAGGGAATAATGTAGTGGGTGAAATGCAAGGAGGTTTTAGATTAGATAGGCATATAGGAGATAGTTTATTTGTAGTTACACAACTTATGGATATGAGTAGGAATGCAGATAAACAGTTATATATGAGTTTTATAGATATAGAGAAGGCATATGATAGAGTAAATAGAAATAGATTATGGATAAGTTTAGCAAATTTGGGAATGGATGAAGCTTTAATAGATATTATTAAGAAATTATATGAAAATAATTATTATATATATCAATTAGAGAATATAGAATCAATTAAAGTTAAAAATGGTGTGGGACTAAGGCAAGGATGCCCTATGTCACCTATTTTGTTTGTGTTGTATTTGAGTGAAATGGAAAGAGCAATAGAAAGATTAGGAAGAGGGATAGAGATACCATTAATAGGTAGTAAGGGAGTATATATTTTGTCAGGTCTTTTTTTTGCAGATGATATATTTTTGTGTGCAGAAAAAAGAGAAGATATGGAAGTTATGTTGAGGACATGTGCAAGGGTGGGTAAAGAGATGGGGATTAAATTTAGTGAAGAAAAATCAAATATAATGATGGTTAATACTGAGGAAAGAGAAGATGTAGAATTTTTATTGGGAGATATTAAGTTAAGTGTGGTGAATAGATATAGTTATTTGGGAATTATTTTAAGTAATCAGAAAAATTATTTGGATGAATGGGAGAAAAAATTGATAAATGAAGCAAAGAAAAGAAAGGGATTGATAAAGAAATTAACAGTATTTTCATATAACAAATATGATGTAGCTAGAATTATATGGAAAGGAGTTGCAGTAGCAGGGTTAACATATGGTAATGATGCATTATATGTTAGTAAAAAGATATTAGATTATTTAGAAAAAGCTCAAAGGGAAGTAGGAAGACATGCATTGGATGCAGAAGTATGGACAGCAAGGGAGGCAATTCAAGGAGAAATGGGATGGTCAAGTTTTCATATGAGAGATGCAAAAAGTAAAATGAAAATGTTTGGTAGATTGCAGTTTATGGATAATAAAAGAATAGCTAAAATAGTATTTAATTGGGTTATGAGTAAAGGGCAGGTAACAAGATGGGTGAGAAAGGTAATGCACTATGCAAAAGATTTGGATAAAGAATTTATATATCAGTATATTTGTACAAAAGATGGGATGATTGCGTTAAGAGGATTATTGAGTGTTATAGTAGTGAGGAATGGGATAAAAGAATAAATTTATTAATAAAGACTAGGGAGTTAGAGAGATGGAGAAATAGTATGGAGAGTAAAAAGAGTTTAAATATATATAGAAATAAACAGAATATTAGGTGTGAGTTAATATATGATAATAGTAAGGAAAGTAGTTTATTGTTTAAGGCTCGAACGGGATCTTTAGCTACAAAAGAATATACATGTAAATGGAAAAATATGGGTGATTTATTTTGTAAATTATGTAAGGAAGGAATTGAAAATATTAGGCATTTGTTAATTGAATGTAAATGTTTGAAAACAGAAAGGGTACATATAATGAGGTTGTGGAAAAATAAATATGAAAAGAGTGATTATACAGAAAGTGAATTATTGGTTTTTATGCTAGGTTTGGGAAAAGATAAGGGGGATTTAGGTATAAAGGTTATAGAGTTGATAAAAATTATGTTGTGGAAATGGGATAGAGCAGATTATGGGTAAATTTAGAGTGGGGAATGTAAAAGAAAGTGGCTAACAGGTTTATCTGGGCTTAATTGCTGAGATATTCTTGACTTCGTTTAAGGAGAAGCCATAATACATCACATCACATCACATCACATTACAAAAAACTTAGAAATTCTATTCAATTAAGCAAATTGACAGATTTACTCCTCCATTTGCAATTAATGTATCATTTAATATAATATACATGTAAATTTTGTAAATTATGTAAGGAAGGAATAGAAAATATTATACATTTGTTAATTGAATATAAATGCTTGAAAACAGAAAGGACACATATAATGAAGTTATGGAAAAATAAATATGAAAAAAGTGATTATACAGAAAGTAGATTATTGGTTTTTATGCTGGGTTTGGAGAAAGATAAGGGAGATTTAGATATAAAGGCTGTAGAGTTGACAAAGATTATGTTGTGAAAATGGGATGGAGCAGAATATGGGAAAACTTAGACTGTGGAATGTAAAATTAAGTAGCTAACAAGTTTCTTTTGGTATAATTGCTGAGAGATTCTTGACTTCGTTTAAGAAGCTACAGTACATCACATCACATTGTAAAATTATAGGTTGTTGTTTTTTTTTTTTTTTGCGAATAAATTACTACTTTTATAAAATTATAAGATTTTAAAATTTTTTTGATGTTAAAATATATAACAAAACGCGTTGCGATTTATTCTACCTTTCCAATTTTTAAAATAAAAAATCAAACAAAATGTTTTCTACACTTAAACATACCAGGCTAGCCCGATTGAATTGTGAAATTGTGGTAATTTTGATTATTTTATTGACTAGTTTAGCTTTAGGCTTTTAATGTTTACTTTAACACACACACACACATATATATATATATATATATATATATATATATATATATATAAAACCATTTTTAATTATATGTTGGACTATTTCCAATTTCTAGTTTTAATTGTTAAATGTTTTTTAGAAAAAATCAAACTGTTAGTAATAATACATTTTGTATAGTATTATTCCCCTCTCTTCATCAGGTGTTGTTGGTTTGGACCAGTAATATTACTAGCATGGAAATCGAACCAGTGACTTTAAATTCATGAATATTTAAGATGATGCTCTAACAACTTAACTCTTTCAAAAGCAATAATCGGCAGAAATAGTATATACTTATCTATGATGATTTCCAATTTATTCTTAAGGGCAAGTTCATGAATGGTATCTAAACACTATGGATTATATCACTAGATTGAGGTGATTTATGAAGATTTTTGCTATTGTTATGTAAACAGCTTCTTAAAATTTCCACTTTTTAGTTTTTCCTCTCTGTCCATTATTCTTATCTTTTCCCGAGTAAATTTATGTTAACTGGTACATATATGATCTGCTATTTAGATACACATTTTCTCCTGTCTAATAGTTACTTTGTGTTTGTTTCATAATTTTTCAATACCACAACTAGTTTCCTTAATATATATTTTTCCTTCTTTCCTTATTTGCAAGATATTTGATAAGACAATCTTCATCAATATTTCAAGTTAAAATTTTGTAATTGTTCTTATATTATATTGTACATTTTTTAAATTGGTCTGCTACTATGACTGCATTATAGTGCTTACAATAATTTTTTTTTTTTCTTTTGATGTTTCAATTATTTTTTTTTTCATTATAACTAATGATTTAACTATTCTTATTCTAGATAAACTTTTCTTTTTCCAGACACTCGTTTCTGAACAAACTTCCTTTGCTCTTTTCTGCAGTGATAGCACAACCGCACTTTTGTGTGTGGGTATAGTATATTTTCTGTAAGCCATAGTTTTGTCTTTGCCATGATGAAATTTGTTGCAAGAACACTGAAGAATGTTAATTTTTGTTTTTGTTCTAATTCTAATGTGAATTAAAGATGATATATAGTTGATGTGTGGGCAGAATGTTTATAAGAGTTTCCCCATATTGACCAGCAATATGTGCATCAACAGAGTAAAGATAGACTTTAGATGAAGATGGAATAGCATTTGTGATTGTAGTTTCAAGTTCTGCCATGTAGATGCACTGATAACTCATAGCTATCCTTTGAAATTGGTACAGATAATGTATGTTGTATTGAACACATTTCATTATGCAGAATGTAAAGAGTTCATTATATGATCAATGACCATAATTGTTTTTCTAAGCTATTCTAATTCAATATTTTACTTACAATGAATTATTCATCATAGAGGGCATTTTTTTATTAGCTTTCCACATCGAAGTTTTGCAATATGTCAGTTCTATTTTCATTTTCTTGATTAATTCTAAATCCGTAACAAAGGACTGTGTCATGTATGCTAAAATACTGATAACCTTAAGAAGAAAATTTGACAAATTTTACTATGATATATTTTTAAAATTAACAATAGATATTTAGTGATCAAGATCCATAAGGATTTTCAGTATATCATAGAAATGAAGAAATTTATTGAATAATGATATTAATTTACTTATCTTCTGAATCAGTGAAGTATCTTGGATGCTTTCTATATAATGCTTATGACTTCATATCTTCAGCTGACCAAGTATTATTTGTCACTTATTTGTATTGGATTTCTGTGTTTTTTGCATATTTTCAATATTATTCCTATCCATTCTGGGATGCTCTTTTTTGTTTACTTTGAGAGATTTAATAGCTTTCCTTTAAACATGGGCAATGTTTGATTTGGACAGTTGATGTCCCCTAAATGTTTTTTTATCCTTCAGAAAATTACTGCTACTTTTTTAGAGGGAATTTTGGAATGACTTCCTAATTTACTACCAGTATATTTTATAAAAGGGATATTAGATGTTGTGACAAATTTAATTCTTTTTCCAGAATAAAAATTTCAGCAATTGTCAAATGTTCAGAACTAAAAGTTTTAAATTAATATAGTCCATGCAGATTTGTAAATGTCTTTTTTTTTGACATTCGTTTATTTTTTGTCTTAATTTAGATGAAAAATTTGTTACTGACTGAAAACTACTTGTGAAATTTTCATCAGCAAGTTTATTTTTTAGCAATTGTTATACATTACTAATGTAATGCAAGGATTGATGCTTGAAAAACATCAGAGCATATATTGTTTCTTTTAAAAGAGCATTTGCACTATCCATAATTAGAGATTTTAGTTGTGGGGTTTTAAAGAATATCTCAGATGTACAGATGCATATTGATTTTCTATTTTGGTAACTACATGTCTAAAATTTTACATAGTATTAGGTCCACCATCATCTGCCCTTTCATTTCAATGATGATCAGATATATGGATAATTGTTTCAAGCCATTCCTTTCGCTACTTTCTGCATATTTTCAGTATTATTCCTACCCATTTTGTGATGCTTTTAATCCATGACAATCTTGGTCATTCTTGATATGCAAATGACTGCAAAGATCTGATATAGATAAGCTTAATAAGAAAAAGATTATGTAGGAAATCTTGAAAATACATTAACTATAGATGAAGATCTGATGAAAAGATTAAATTGATAAGTGAAGACAGTAAAAGAAAAAAAAAGAAAATGAATGCTTTGTCATCCAGGAAATCATATGATGCTCCAGAACCGGAAGTGACAGGATAGAATTGTGATGCATGAATGTAAGCTCGGAAATCAGCCACTCTTCAATTGTTCTAAAATATTCCAATTTTAAGTGCTTTACTAATTTAATGAAAATAAAAAACAATCTGATATTAATAATAAAAATTCATTATGAAAAGAGCTTCCAATGACAGATTAAGTGTTAATATGAGATTTTGAAAAGCTAAGAATGAGAAAAACTGAAGATTTAAATAAACTGGAAGAAATAATTTCATAATTACAACAAATATCTTAAATTTGTCAATGAATTGTTTAAATATAATCAAAAAAGAACAAAATATTCCACATAGTTGAAAAACTGTGAAAGTAAAGTTAGTTTTTAAAAGTGTGTGTGTGGGGGGGGGGGGATTTGGATAATTAAAGATCCTAATCCTAACCATGTACAAACTTTTGATATATGCTATTGCAAATAGATCTAAGAAATGTATAAAGAAGCAGAAAATATTTGGAGAAATGTAAGATTTAGGGCTAATAGGAGAATCAGTGATAATATTTTTCAACTTACAGATGTCTTTCTAATTTTTATAAAAATAATTCACTTTTTTCACTCTTACAGAAAAACTGAATTCAGATTCAAGTATTAAACTGAATTCATATTTTTAAGGTATGAAATAAAATATTTAATTAATGAGAAAAATAATATAGACTTTGTTTGAATCTTAACTTCCTTTTCAATGATTTGCATAATATTGACAATAATTCTCTCTTTTAAAAAAGAGAGGCAGATAGAAATTCTAATCAGTTAAGCAAATTGACAGATAAACCTCTTGTTTATACAGCTTCCATTTTTACCAATGAGATAAATTTCTTATAACAATAACGTACTAATATATACCGGATTCGAACTCAGACCTCCACATAACCCTCAGCTCTTCATGCTTTTTCATATTGCTGACCCACCTGATCATACACATGTAGAAAAAATAAATAATCACCAATATTCATATTTCATGCTAAAACAGCAATCATCAGTTGGTTCAGATTACTATCTCCACACATATATACAATCAGTGCTCAGCTTTATATTAAGATAGTCAATCTTCATAATTTAATGGACAGCTTCAAACTACTCCAACCCATAACTATTCAGCCATCCATTTCATTGAAAATCTGATGATGGAATGTTCAAAGCCCTCATTAGTGCCAAGGTTGTCATCCTACTCATATTGACTAGTACGTGAGGGGTCAGAATGACTAAATGGTCAACATGGGTAGGATGACAACCTTGGCACTAATGAGGGCTTTGAATGTTCCATCATCAGATTTTCAATAAAATGTATGGCTGAATAGTTGTGGGTTGGAGTAGTTTGTAGTCTGTCCATTAAAGTATAAAGATTGGCTATCTTAATATAAAGCTGAGCACTGATTGTATATATGTATGAAGATAGTAATCTGGACCAACTGATTATTTCTGGTTTAGCATAAAATATGAATATTGATTATTTATCTTTTCAACATGTGTATGATCAGGTGAGTCAGCAATATGAGATGGCATGTAGAGCTGAGGGCCATGTGAAAGTCTGAGTTTGAATCCCTTATATATTACATTATAAATGTGCAGGTATGTGTAAGCCTGTACAGTGTATTAATTTAAATAACATACTAAATAAAATGTTTTAAAGCTGAATCAGATGAATTGTAACCTTCCTATATCAATGGATTCACAGTTTTAATAAGGCTTGGTTTGAAAAGAATATTTATTAAAAACTTTATAAATTTGAATTAATAAATTTTCACTCATCTATATAATCTGTATTACGAATCATTTCTAAGTCATTTATTTTCACCCCTCATGCATTTACTCTGTCAGCTATGTGATTACTATTATTCTCTTTCAATTTCTTATTGTACTTTTCATAATTATATTATTCTATTTTGGGATTCATTATTGATTATGGATTTGTTAATATAGAAGTTTTTAAATCAAATTGTATCATAGATATGTTACATATTTTAAAAATATATATTATATAATGGTTCAACATTATCCAAAGCTAATCATCATGTGAAGATGTACATCCAAAATTAACTCCATACACTGTATAAGAAAGAGACTTTGTTTGTTTCACTCTTTCATAAATTTTATTTTATTTTTCACAAATATTTCAGAAAAGAAAGGAATTACTTGCTCAGGATCATGTGATGCTTAAGCAGTAAAATCATGGGTTGATCATAACAGTTCATTTGAGCAGAGTTTTTTTTACTAAGTTGAGAATCTACCTAGGAACTAGCAGTTTTGAAACCTTTCACTATATCATGATTATAAACTATGTATGGGAACAATGCAAAAATATATCAAACACTGTGAATTAGTTGCAAAACTATCTTCCAACATGAATCTGACTATTGGAAGATGGAGTAGGGAAATGATAAAAACTACTATCATGACTGGAAGATTTTCATTCAGGAGTAAATTATATTTTTTTCACGTTAATTAGTTAATTGAAATAAATAATAATTACAAGTTTGTAAAATATTACTATTTTGGTTAGAATGTAGAAATAAAGTTTAATAGAACATGGGATCTAATTGACATTTAAAAATCTGGTTGGATATTATCAATTATCTTTCTTTAGAATATATATATATATATATATTGTAACGGAATATAATATGCCATCACATTATTTTAAAATTAAAATAAAAGATCATAAATAAAAATTGATTTATTAAAAAGAGAAAAACTTAAAAACTGAAAAGTAAAAGTTGTTTAATATATATATTGTCGTGCAAATGGAAAACTTAAACTATTTTAAGAAAAAGTATTTAAAAGTCTTTTTTGTTGTAAAAAAAATAAAAATATAAAGATTGATATTTTAAAAATAAAAATAAAGATTGTCTTATTAATTAAATGATTGTTCGAAAGCAAGCTGGCCTTTGAGGCATTTAAAATAAATTAAATGGTCAGATAAGAGAGTACAAAGAAATTAAATGACCAATGCAAACACCAGAAATGTCAGCATGGACAGTAATTGAAACACCAGAGGATTAGTGACATCTTGCCGGTTGAATCCAAAGATTGGATGATAAGAGACTAATAAAAATATAAAAGCCAAATTATTATTATAATTGTTATCTGAGAGCTGACTATGAATATATTGTTATAACTAGCTATATTGCAGATTTTCATGATGTGGAAGTCTGCAATAAATTTAATTTTCGGACAACCAGCTGAGACCTCCCAATGACAGTTAGGGACCAAAAAGGAATGGAAAGTAGTGGCTTCGTTTTTAAAAAGGAAGAACAAACAATCTACATAAGTGATCACGAATATGGACCTCAAAATCTGCAGAATCCGTAAAGTATAAACTTTTACCAATTGAACTTTATTTTAAATAATTACTGTATAACATCAATAAGTAATCAATCCAAAAAAAAAGTAATATAAATGAATGTACTCTTATCTGACCAAGAATACAACTCTAAATCAATTATAAATATTTGTTTTTATATATGTTTGCTATTTCAATCATTTCCATTTTTTTTTAATTTAATTATTTATGTTTTTATTTAACTAGGTTATGTATTTATATCTGTTAAATAAAATGTCTTAAATTAAAGTTGGGTGTAGATAGCTGCATGGATAAAGATTAATAACTTTTTAAATTCGTTTATGCTTAATTTAAGGGATCTTAATTTCAGGCTATTTGTTTCATAGTTAGGGCAATGCTTGTGGAAGGATATATGGGTGTTGATATTAATGTAATGTGAAGCATGTTTAGAATACAGGGCAATGTGCCCAACTGAATGCATGACCCCAAAGAGGCAGTCATATTGTTGAAATGGTCACAGATGTATTTTCTGTGCCATTGATCTCTTCTAGCTCTATGGACAGGGATATATAAGATGATAGAAAAACCACTCTCCCTCATACATAGCACTCTTTAAAAATAATTATATACATGATTCTTTAGTCAGGCAGATGCACTTTCCTGTTCTGGACACGGATCATTTCCTTCAAATAATATCACACTGTCAGATGTACATTCCTGTCGGCATGGTTTTATGCTAGCATCTTCATATTACATTAGTTGCAAATATATATCTGGAAGCTGACATTGGGTTGGCTATGAACTTTTGGTCTGAGATTGAATGAATGTTTTGATAAGTTTTTAAGCGGAAAAAAAATCTATGTAGACTATCTATGCTCGACATGCTAAAGTAAAATGTAACTCAAATATCAATCTGTGTGGTCTATTTAAATATTAATTTGAATTTAAATTTTAAAAAATTATTAATGTTAAAATCTAAAATAAATTTATTCCTCAAATTTTAAATGTGCGTTAATAAAATCTATTTCGTGTGTCAATTACTGGCAGTGGCTTTTTTTATTTTATAGTTTTAAATATTAATATATTTTGAGAATCCAAATCTATTAAAACTTATAAAAATGTTTAAATCTCTGCTACTCTATGAGCTAGTGACCTTGGGCAAACAGTCAGAATAATATATATAAAATAAATTTTTGAATCTTAATGTATGTATCTGCCTACTATATAATTTTTTCTAGGTTCAAATGCCTAGATGGCGCCCATGTAATGCAGATTACATTAAGGGCACTTTTCATTGACCGTTAAAGTGGACTCTCAACATGGCACAATCTTTAATAAACCACGAGTGCCCTGAGAATTTTAAAAATAAATCATGCCAGTAAGATTTTTCTTTAAAAATGAGTATATATATTTGTGTATTAACGTAATGTTATAGTCCAATATTGATAAACCATGAGTACCTATGAAACCAGTAATATTTTATTTGAAATAAGTATATATTTTTTGTATTAACATATAGTTATAGTCCGATATTTAATAAAAGCCACGAGTACCTTGAAAATGGAGCCTGTAATTTTTTTTCTGAAATGAGTATAGATATATGTTTTGTATTAATGTAAAGTTATAGTTTGAATTTTGTGTAAAAAGTACTGCCAGTAAGAAAATTGCGCATATGTAGAAATAAATGTGAGGAATAAAAACGTTATAATTAATATAAATCAATTTTAAAAAAAAAAGTCTAAAATCACATAACTTCTTTGACTTGCCTAAGTTAATAATGAAATGTAGGGGAAAGGGAACTCTTGAGGGAGGATGTGTTATCTCAGCTGGGGTGAAGAGGAAAGAATAGTCAGCATTTTTTTCTTATAATTACTAACAAAGTTATGTCTTTTCATTAATAACCAAAGTTTTGTGCTTTAAAAAAAAAAAAATTTAGTTAATCAATTTGTGTAACGTCATTACTAACACTAAGTAATTTTTTTTTTATGTTTTTGTTTTTGAGAAAGTTTACTGATATGTAACGGAATATAATATACCGTCACATTATTTTAAAATTAAAATAAAAGATCATAAATAAAAATTGATTTACTAAAAAGAGAAAAACTTAAAAACTGAAAAGTAAAAGTTGTTTAATATATATATTGTCGCGCAAATGGAAAACTTAAACTATTTTAAGAAAAAGTATTTAAAAGTATTTTTTGTTGTAAAAAAAAATAAAAATATAAAGATTGATATTTTAAAAATAGAAATAATGTTGATTTCTATAATCTTAGAAAATGGAAATGATTGTCTTATTAATTAAATGATTTTTTGAAAGCAAGCTGGCCCTTGAGGCATTTAAAATAAATTAAATGGTCAGATAAGAGAGTACAAAGAAATTAAATGACCAATGCAAACACCAGAAATGTCAGCATGGACCGTAATTGAAACACCAGAGGATTAGTGACATCTTGCCGGTTGAATCCAAAGATTGCATGATAAGAGACTAATAAAAATATGAAAGCCAAATTATTATTATAATTGTTATCTGAGAGTTGACTATGAATATGTCATTATAACTAGTTATATTGCAGATTTTCACGATGTGGAAGTCTGCAATAAATTTAATTTTCGGACAACCAGCTGAGACCTCCCTATGACAGTTAAGGACCAAAAAGGAATGGCAAGTAGTGACTTCATTTTTAAAAAGGAAGAACAAACAATCTACATAAGTGATCATGAAGATGGACCTCAAAATCTGCAGAATCCGTAAAGTATAAACTTTTACCAATTGAACTTTCTTTTCAATAATTACCGTATAATGTCAATAAGTAATCAATCCAAAAAAAAGTAATATAAATGAATGTACTCTTATCTGACCAAGAATACAACTCTAAAACAATTATAAATATATGTTTTTATATACATTTGCTATTTCAATCATTTCCATTTTTTAAATTTAATTATTTATGTTTGTATTTAACTAGGTTATGTATTTCTATCTGTTAAATAAAATGTATTAAATTAAAGTTGGGTGTAGATAGCTGCATGGATAAAGATTAATAACTGTTTAAATTCGTTTATGCTTAATTTAAGGGATCTTAATTTCAGGCTATTTGTTTCATAGTTAGGGCAATGCTTGTGGAAGAATATATGGGTGTTGATATTAATGTAATGTGAATCAAGTTTAGCATAGAGGGCAATGTGCCCAACTGAATGCATGACCCCAAAGAGGCAATCATATAGTTGAAATGGTCACAGATGTATTTCCTGCCATTGACCCCTTCTAGTTCTATGGACAGGGATTTATAAGATGGCAGAAAGACCGCTCTCCCCCATAGGTAGCACTCTTTAAAAAAAATAATTATATACATGATTCCTTAGTCAGGCAGATGCACTTTCCTGTTCTGGACACAGATCATTTCCTTCAAATAATATCACACTATCAGATGCACATTCCTGTTGGCATGATTTTATGCTAGCATCTTCATATTACATTAGTTGCAAATATATATCTGGAAGCTGACATTGGGTTGGCTACAAACTTTTAGTCTGACATTTAATGAATGTTTTGATAAGTTTTTAAGTGGAAAAAAAAAACTATGTAGACTATCTATGCTCGACATGCTAAAGTAAAATATAACTTAAATATCCATCTGTGTGGTCTATTTAAATAGTAATTTGAATTTAAATTTTAAAAAATTATTAATGTTAAAATCTAAAATAAATTTATTCCTCAAATTTTAAATGTGAGTTAATAAAATCTATTTGTATGTTAATTACTGGCAGTGGCTTCTTTTATTTTATTGTTTTGAATATTAATATATTTTGAGAATCCAAATCTATTAAAACTTAAAAAAATGTTTAAATCTCAGCTACTCTATGAGCTAGTGACGTTAGGCAAATGGTCAGAATAATATATATTTAAAAAAATTTTGAATCTTAACGTACGTATCTGCCTACTATATAATTTTTTCTAGGTTCAAATGCCTAGATGGCACCCGTGTAGTGCAGATTACGTTAAAGGCTCTTTTCATTGACCATTAAAATATATATATAATTGAACTTTTATTCTACCTTTTTTATTTAATAGTTAACACTTGGCAGAATCTGCCTATTGAACTTTAATTTGCCAATTGATTTTATCATACAATACTATGTATTTATTTATTTATTTATTTCCCTTTTTTCTTGATTAATAAAGTTTTTTTTCTTGATAAAAAAAGTTTAATCATTTGCAACAATTGAAGGAATGAAACAATTCATAAGCCTGATATATGATATAACAATGAAACAATACATGCATTCAGTTTGTTCCATTCTTGAAATGAAAAAGCTGTAACTAATTTATTAGCTGACAAAATGTTTAATGAAGATACATTTATTTGCTGGTAAAGTTGTTAATGCAGTAGAGTTAAGCAATTTATTTATTGAGAAAATGGTTAATGAAGAAAAGATAAGAAAATTTGTCAGTTGACATAATGGTTTATGAAGAAGAGGTAGGTAATTTATTTGTTAATAAAAATTTTAATGAAATCGTTTTAAGCAATTGATTAATAAAATGATTTATGAAGAAGAGATAAATAAATTGCTTTTATATGAAATATTATAACTTTATCTTTCTTATTGCATTGCCAACTCAAGATAATATTAATAACATTTATGTTCTTTATTACTTTATACAATAATTTTTTACAACCCACTAGGATATATATATGTGGGTATATAAATAATGATTATAAGATATAATATATGTGTATGTAAAATTATATGTTCATGTATATTTGTTTTCGTGTATTTGTATTGTGTTCGTTATAATTCGGAAGAAGATTGCTGGGGCAATCAAACCATCAATAGCGGGTTTTAAAAAAGCATTGTAAAAAATAATAAAGAACATAAATGATATTAATATGAAATTGCTTCTATTGATAAAATGATATAGATTTTTTTGGATGGCAAATATTATCTTTTTAAAAGTATTTATTTACTTATTGATCAATACTAAAATCTATTATATTATGTCAGTATAAATTTTAAAGTCCTCGTGATGTTTTTCCATCTTTTTAAAGACAAGTTTAATGAGCAATTTTCAAACATTATAAATTATTTGGCCTTATCGTAAGCACAGCTTTTTAAACTTTTTTAAATAATTTTTTCTTTTTGCCTAATTTTCTTGTCTTTTTTTAGGTTTGGGATATTTCTTTTTTTTTCTTAATAATCATTAGTTTGTGCTTTATTAATCATATTTCAAAGAGTTGGCTTTTTTGACACTAGTTGCCCTTCTATATTTACCTAGTAATTCACAGATGTAGATTTGTCATCATTTGAAGTTTAGGCTTTGCAGAGATTAGAATTCTTCACAGTGAGCTATCATATGTTGGTTTCAGATTTTCTATAATCTATATATTATACTTGATATGAATGGATACCTATACTACCTATAATTTGATTTTTTGTTGATGTTGTCTCCTTGAGGTTTCCTTAGTAATAAACTGATGGATAATCTTTCTTCATGAGATTTTTTTTTCCTATGTAAGAATTTTCTTTTTTTCAAGAGCACTGACTTCTGAACAAATGTATTTTGCTCCATTCCAGAATGACAGTATAAGTATATTTTTGTGTTCTTTTAGGATTACACATACATGCTATTATTGTCCTGTGGATATGAGTTTGGTATAAACCATAGTTTTCATTTGGCCAAGATCAAGATTTATTACTAGAATATCTCTGAATTCCAATTTTTTATTTTGTTTTAATTTTAATGAAATTCAATTGGAGAGATAATATTATTGACCCATGTCAATAGGGGGCTTATACTTTATTATGTTACCATATAAAAAATTATCATCATTATATAACCTAGAGTTTAGGTGAAGATGGTCATATTTATGGTGATGTTTTCAACTTATTCCATGTAAATGTTTATTATGGTAGAGGTAACATTGATGGATTTATAGCTATGCCATGATATTTTTGTAAGAATTCTGTGTCATAGTAAAAATATATTAGATATAGCATATAGATTATTCAATTATACTATCATGAGGAAGAGTTTATCTGGTTTGTAAGCTGTTATCATTATTTAACCTTTATTTTATGATAGATAATGTTTCATCACGGAGTATATTTGTGAATAAATTTTTAATTTCAAAGCTTACAACCATGTTAATTATATATATATATATATATATATATAATTAACATGGTTGTAATATATATATATATATATATATATATATATATGAATATACCAAACTTTTTTTTAAAAAACTTGTTTTTTATATGACTATTATAAAAATAAAACTACACACCAATGTTTTGACTATTTTATAATATAGTCTTTTTCAAGGAATACTAAAAAATAAAAATACAAATATATAATAATAAATTTAAATATATTCCAAATAAATCCAAAAACATTAAAAAATTGAAATATATTTATATTTATTATTATATATTTGTATTTTTATATTTCTAGTGTTCCTTGAAAAAGACTATATTATAAAATAGTCGAAACGTTGTGTAGTTTTATTTGTATAATAGTCATACAAAAAACAAGTTTTTATTTTCGAAAAAAAAAAACAAAGTTTGGTGTATCCATTTATATATATGGAAAATTGTGAACTATTTTTAAAAAGAAAAACTGTGTAGATATTTTTAGATGTTTAACTATGTTAATTCATTTTAATTTGATGTTGTTTATGTTTACAAAATACTTTGATAAAAACTATGCCATGCAAGCTAAAAAATTAAGAACCTTAAAAAAAGTAGGAATTTTTTAATGTAGAAATTTTAAGAAGTAACAAGAACTCTTAATGAAATGACTCTTGTGGATTACAAATAGATCTTAAAGATATAGAATTTTATAGAAATATGTTATTAATTTACTGTTTTTTCTGAAACATTAAAATACCTGTATTCTTTTCTTAGTAATGTTTATAGATTTACTTCCATAACTGATATAGAATTTTTGCAACCTTTTAGTATTAGCCTGATTTCTATCATAATCAGTAAATAGTATCTGTTACAACTGTAGCATTGTCTTTTTAACAGATAAAATGATTATATGTTTATCTAGTTTCAGGATTTAGTAATCTCTTTCTTAATGAAAATAATATTTGATTTGGGTTGCTGATGTCTTTTAAATGTTTTTTATTCTCCAATGTCATTCTGTTCCTTTTTCAAAAGGCAATTTTTTGAATAACATCTTAGACTGTTGTCATTATATATTATAACGATCGAAATGAAAGTGAAGATCGAATCTAACCGCAAAAACAATATCTGCAACTACCAGGGCGCCATCTAGGCATTTGAGCCTAGAAAAATTTATAGAGTAGGCAGATACGCACTGTTAAGATTCCACTCTATTTAAATATTCCGACCGTTAGCCCAAGTCACTAGCTCAGTGGAGACGCAGAGATAAAAATCTATATCTTAAATATAAAAGACTAAAAGCCACTGCCAGAAATTAACACATAAAAATATTTATTTACGCACATATAAAATAACATTTAAATTTTGAGGAATAAGTTTAACATTTTAGATTTTTATATTAACTTTTAATTTTACATTTAACTAAGTTTCAATGAGTTTAATTATTATTTAGATAGTCAAGTATGAATAGACAACATAGATCTGCATTTGAAAAGAAAATATTCTTCCCTGATTTAACCTTAGGCAACAAATTTCGCAACCAAACTGGTGCCAATCCATCTGATACATTCATGTATTCAATGTAGCATGATACGACAACACTAAATACTATACTGTCAGGAAAGTACATCTGAACAATAAGTAGAAATAGAGAAGACATTGACTCTCCACCAACAGGAATGTGACATCTGTTGGCAAGTAGAACAATAAACAAAAAACTCCATAGGAATGGACTGCGGTCTTCTGCTGACTTACAAACCCATCCATAGGCAAACAGAGGGTGTGTGGCGTATATCTATAATCCTGCCCGTAGCAGACCTCATACTACATCTACAATTACACAAATATATCCAATCCATTGAACCAATTCAACTAAAAAATGAATAACCTAAGATTACCCTCCCTTAATATAACTTTACAAAACTATATAGCTATTCACGCCCGACTTAAATTTAACATTTAAATACGTTCGCACAGATGCATTTTATAAAATTTGTTTTAAAATGTTGAGTACAGATCAGCTGCACAGATTCCACGGTCAAAAACATTCCAAAGTAAACACAACTGATCAAAATACAAAGTCAGCGATAAACATCACTTGCATAGGGAATATACAAATCCCATTAGCATTCATCGTAAGATGCTTGCAGTGATATCATTGACATATATTCTAATCAAATGTGAAAACCACAACATTATCAACCGCTATCGAATCTATGCAACGTCTATACCCAACCTAAATTTCATCATTTAAAATTTAAACAATAAACAATTTATACAAGAAAAAAAATGGAAATGATTTTTATCAATCGGAAAACATATAAAATTAAACATTATTAATTTGATTTTAAACTTAAAAGTCAGATAGAAGTTCATAAACTTGAACGAAAGTTCTTAGTTATTTTTAAATTTAGAGTTCATGTCAATATAGCTTACAGTAGAAGAGTCCAGGTTCCTGTTGGCAATTCCCACGGTGTCTCCATTGGAAGAAAATGTTCTGGAGGTAGCATTAGCTGGTTCCATTCTGGTATCACAGTCTTTTCATTTTATTTTTTTTAAAACAAACAAAAAAAATGAGAGAGAACGGCAAGTGTGTCTTAGCGTTGTCATCAAATCAAGTTGGAAAAACTGACTGGAACTCAATAGTTTTTCTTTTTATAGTCCTCCTATGGATTCCATGAACAAAAACGTCACTGTTCTGTTTTTTTCATTATGGTCCGGGCCTTTATTTGCTTCCATTGGTCAAGCTAAAATCTCTTTCTTCTCTTATCTAACTTTTCATCTGACTTTTTAATTAAACAGCTTTTAGATAATTAATAAACAATCATTTCCATTTATAGATTACAGAAATTAATTAATACCTGTTTTTATTTTAACTTACGTTATTTTTTTATTAAAATATTTTTATATTTCAATCTTGTATTTTTTTATTAAAAAAAATACGTTCAAATACTTTTTTTTTTTGTTTATGAAAAAAATATTTTTAAAGTTTAGCATCTGTGCGAATATATATTTATTTAACAAACATTTTAATTTTAGCGTTTAGTTTTTTTTCTTTTATTTGCGAACTTTTAAGTTTTTATTTTAAATTAATGTAACGACATATTTATATATCGTTACAATATAATCCAAAAATATTAGATGGTGAAATGGAAAACTTTTTTTTTTCAAAACAGAATTTTCAGCATCTGTTAAGTAATTAGAATTAAAATTTTAACTAATGTAGCTACTAGAGAGAATGTTTATTAAAAATGAACTTGCTGGGGAAATTTTCACAAAAGCTTTTCAATCACTAAAAACAGCTTATGTAATCATAAAGAATGGTGATCATGTGATGTCTAGTAGTTTAATGCCAATTCTGCTCAATAGGATTATGGTGACTATGGTTATTAAAAAACCAAAGACACCAAAAAGTATGGATGCTGAACTGAGTTCAGATCTAAATGGTATGCAAACTAATGAGCTTGAATTGAAAACATTATTGTACTTTCATTTTGGCCTCAAAGCTTAATAGTTAGATAATAAGATAAAAGGTAACTGCTGGAGGTTTGCATTAGACCTAAGATCTAGGTGCAATGCTCTCAGATCCAATGCTCCTACTAATAAAAGCCACAAGCTAGAAACTAGTCTAGAGATATTGGATGAGTAGGAACTAGATAAAATTTTATGCACAAATCTTCTGCATCCATTGATTACTCTGTTTTGCACTGAGTGTCACTACTGTAATGAGAGTTTTCCTCTGTATAAACAGATTGCATAAGCATAAAGAATGATGATCATGTGATGTTTAGTGGTTTAATATTAATGAACATAGGAAAAAAACAAGAAAATGAAATAAAGAAAAAGTATTTTTAATTAAAAGCTGTTGGCATAATAATAAGGTCGGAAAATCATTCAACTTTGCCTATAAAAAATGGAAAAATTATGAGGAGCCTCATAATTATATAAAATCTATACTGACGTGTAGCTTAGATGATTATAGTATCACCACAAAATCAGTATCTATGAATCTAAAAGTCACTGTTTCATTGACCATACTAATATCACAAATCAGATTAGCAACACTTAAAGAAGGCGAAATATTACCATTAGAAACACCAACATATATAATTGAATATATTTAAATAAAGTTGAAATTTTTCTAAAACCATTAAACAATTAAAACTAGATGAGGGAAATAGTCCACTATATTATGACAAATAAAATATATATATATTCTCTAGCATATAAAACCACTGTTTACATATTAATTGAATAAATATAGGACATGTTTTTAAAATAAAATACAAATTCTTATCCTTCTTAAATATATTATACATCATTCAAATTTATTAAATGAAATGCATATTACTTTAAATTGCCACAATAATTTACTAACAATTTACATAGTCGTTTATCAATAAATATTTCTAAGAAGACGTTTAAATGTTGAAACAGATCCATCTTAATAAGGTGTTAACTGGTTAATGGAATTAAATAAAGGAGGTATTAGACGTGAGTTTAATACTTATTTTGACTTTACTAAAATATTTGTGACTTTTTAATATATATATATATATATATATATATATATATGCATATATATATATATATATATATATATATATATGCACAGTAAATAAATACGTGAAAGTAAAACAATTTCTGGTAATTTCTTAATATTTGATTTTTCATTGTTTAATTATATTGAACTTTTACTATATGAGTATCATTCGTTTTTTACAGTATATATACACCATTTCTAAAAACAATAAACACAAAAATGACATTTGTTTTGAAGTTATGCTGTAATGAAAGTTTACAATCAGAATCTTAGAAGTTATGATACAGTTTTACTTTATCAATAGATTTTGGCACAGCACATACTCCACATACTTAATATAGCTTTGATAAATTAAACCAATTTAAAATTTAAAATTTTTTCACTGCCACCTGATTTAATAATGGAATGCATTTATTTGTTTTTTATTTATTATAAGCTTGAGTAATCAATGGGCATCAGGTGGTGATTGCTACTATATGCATATTCCCAGATTAATTTCTGGCCTTGCTTTCATGAGTTAGGATTAGGTTTCCAAACAGAAAGTACTGCATTTATATACCTAGCATCCACATTTCTAATAGCCTAAAATTAAAAAAAAAATCAAATGTTTTGAATGCAAACCAATTTGCTTAGATTTGAAACTAAAATAGTTTCTTTATATTTGAGATTTCATTGCTATGCCCACTCATCGTTTTCTATCTTTGGGCTGAGAAAGTTAATTGTTACTGATATTAGGTTGCCTAACCAAAGATTTGAAATGGAGTTACAATTGGCATAAAACTGATATCTCTAAAGTATAGTGAAACTAATTGTGTCAGAACCACTACCATTACCACTTCTACCACTATTACTACTTATTCATACTACTACTTACAACTATTTAGTACTATTATTTACTAATTACTAATACTTACTACGAAAATTTACATACTTTTATTACCACTACTACTATTATTACTACAACTACTTATTACTACTACTATTGCAACTTAATTACTACTACTATTAATTACTATTATTACTACTATTAACATCTATTACCACCATCACTATTTATTACTATAACCTAGGGATTGTCTTTTTTACAGATTTTGGTAATCCCAGGATTACGAAATAAAAATTTTTTCCCTAGGATCCTGGGCTTATTGTAGGTGGAATTAAGGCTGAAAATTTCACAGTTCTTTATATATATATATATTGTAATGGGCACATATGCCGTTACATTATTTTTTTTCTAAAAATTAGTCATGAAAAATAAAAGTTCACAAATAAATACTTTTTTAAGAATTAAAAATTGAAAGTTAAAATTCATCTAAACTCTAATATATAAAAAGGCACAGATGAAAAATTATTAAAAGAAAACTTTATTAAAAAAATATTTTAAAACTAAATTTTCAATAAAGATTTAAAGATAAAAACATATCTTTTAAGTTGGTACAATAAATTAATTAATGCTGTTGTATAAAATGGAAATGATTATTTATTAGTCCAATGTAACTAGCTTTTGGGCATTTCAAAATGTATAATTAAAGGTCAGATAGAAAAGAAAAAACAATAGGAACAGAACAGCCAATAAAAGAAAGCCCTCAGAAAATGGACCTCAGCGAGGAAATGATCATCATCATGATGTAATGTCCACTCAATCCGAAATTCTAATATAAAAAAAAATTTGAAAATAAATTTTAGTGAAGAAAGAGCTAGGAGAGAAAAAAAGATGTGATATGTGTGTTGGTGTGGGGAGAATTGAAGGAGAAAAGATTGTAAAGACACACTTCCAATTCCTTCAGTTAATTATAAAGAAATGAAATGACATCGACTTCCTATATCATGTACCTCAGGACACCAAGATCCAGCAATAAAATACCAGCCACAATAAAGGATCTTGTGGGAATTAACACCTTACAAGTTGCAAGCAACCAGAAAGTATGAACTTTTCTTTTAAACTGTAAGAACTTTATAAACTCTAATAAGCATTAACTATAATTCTAAAATTCCAGTATTTGAAAAAAATAAGAACTTTAATTGTAAAACTTATTTCCTATTTAATAGAAATAGAATCCTATCTGACCAACGTAAATTATTATTAATAATTAATTTTATTTGATGTATTTTTTTTAAAATCATTTCTTTTTATTTTTTTTTTGTTATTTAAGTTTTATTATGATTTTTTATTTTATTAAACTAAACTTAATAAATGCTAAATTTAAGTTGGCATAAATGGCTGCATAGATTTGTAAAGTAATAATAGTTTAATTAAGGGAGGGCAAATCTTAGGTTATTTGTTTTGTAGTTAAATTGGGTCAATGGATTGGATACATTGGTGTAATTAGTAAATAAAGTATGAGGTCTGCTAAATGAAGGATCACTTTATACACTGCACTCAGGTGAAATAAGCCTTTCTTATTGACCATTGTAGAGAGACGGTATTTCCCGCTCTTTGGATCACCCTTTGCCTATGGAATGGGAACATAAGTCAGCAAAAAGGACCACAATCCCTTCCTATGGAGTTTTTTATTGTTCTTCTCACCAGACAGATGTATCATTCCTGTACTGGATGAGAGACAATTTCTCCAATTATAATCATGCTGTTCAGATGTACATTCCTCACAGTATGGTATTTGTGCTGTCATATTTATGCTGCATTGAATACATCAATATATTAGAAGGATTGACATTGGTTTAACTGCAAACTTTTGGACTAAGGTTAAATAAGGGATAGAATATTTTCTTTTCAAATGCAATATATAGTCTATTCATATTCGACACCTTAATAAATATTAAATTAATGTGTGAACTTCAAAATAAAAAGTAAAAAAATAAATTAACTGCCAAAATTATAGTAAAAGCATACTAAAATAATATTAAATGTATATATTAACAATAACAATAATAAATGATTAGTATCAACAACAATAATAATAATTAATAACAACAACAAGAATGAAATAATAACAACACCAAAAATAATGACTTACTAACATTACTAAAAATTAATTAGTAATGACAATAACAATTACTAACAAAAACAATAAAAAATAATTAGTAACAACAACAATAATATTGACATTGTTACTAATTCATTATTATTATTGTTGCTGTTACTAACTAATTATTATTGCTGTTACTAATTAATTAATTATTGTTTTTCTGGTAATTATTATTATTATTAATTAATTATTAATAATGTTAGTAAGTCATTATTATTGGTGTTGTTATTAATTCATTCTTTTTGTTTTTACAAATTAATTATTATTGATGTTGATAGTAGTTAATTTTTATTGTTACTAATTAATGATTATAGTTACTAATATTACTGCTGTTGTTACTAAATAATTATTATTGTTAGTAATTATTATTGCTGTTATTACAAATTATTAACAATGTTAGTAAGTCATTATTATTATTGCTGTTACTAAGTAATTATTATTGTTGTTGTTTATAAGTAATTATTGTTGTTGTTACTATATTGTTGTTATTAGTAACTATTATTGTTGTTATTACTAATTAATCATAAATAATGTTAGTAAGTCATTATTGTTGTTGTTGTTACTAATTCAATATTACTGTTGTTATTAATGAATTATTATTGTTGTTGTTACTAATCATTTATTATTGTTTTTGTTACTAATGTTGTTGTTGTTACTAGTTAATTTTTAATGTTGTTGTTAGTAATTATTATTGTTGTTATTATAAATTAATTATTAATAATGGTAGTAAGTCATTATTAGTGGTGTTTTTACTACTTCATTATTATTGTTGTTTGTACTAATTAGTTGTTTTGTTGTGGTCACTAATTATTATTTAGTAATTATTATTGTTGTTATTATAAATTAATTATTAATAATGGTAGTAAGTCATTATTAGTGGTGTTTTTACTACTTCATTATTATTGTTGTTTGTACTAATTAGTTATTTTTGTTGTGGTCACTAATTATTATTGTTGTTAGTAATTATTATTGTTGTAATTACTAATTAATTATAAATAATGTTGGTAAGTCATTATTATTGGGGTTGTTACTAAATCATTATTATTGTTTTTGTTACTAATTATTGTTGTTACTAGTTATTGTTGTTACTAGTTAATTATTATTGATATTGTTACTAACTCATTATTATTGTTTTTGTTACTAATTATTGTTGTTGTTACTAGTTATTGTTGTTACTAGTTAATTATTATTGATATTGTTACTAACTCATTATTATTGTTGCTGTTACTAATTAATTATTATTGTTACTAATTAATTATTGTTGTTACTAATTAATTATTATTGTTATTGCTAGTAATTATTATTGTTGTTATTACTAAATAATTATTTATAATGTTAGTAAGTCATTATTATTGGTGTTGTTACTAATTCATAATTATTGGTGTTACTAATTCATTATTATTGTTGTTGTTACTAATTAATTATTATTGTTGTTACTAATTAAGTATTATTGCTGTAAATAATTATTATTGTTGTTGACACTAATTAATTATAATTGTTACTAATTAATGATTGTTGTTAATAATTAATTATTGTTGTTGCTATTAATGTTTATAGTTGTTACTAATAATTATTGTTGTTGCTAATCACTTTTTATTGTTGTTGCTAGTAATCATTTATTATTCTTATTGTTACTAATGAATTTTTATTTTTGTAACTAATTAATTATTATTGTTGTTAATAATCATTATTGTTGTTATTTCTATTTACTTATTAATAATGTTAGTAAGTCATTATTATCGCTGTTCTTATTAATAAATTATTATTGGTGTTATTACTAATTCATTATTATAATTGTTATTACTAACTAATTATTATTGTTGTATTTAGTAATTTTTATTACTATCATTAATTAATTATTAATAATGTTGGTAAGTCATTATTATTGGTGTTGTTACTAATTCATTATTATTGTTGTAGTTAGTAAATCATTATTATTGTTGTTGTCAATAATTAATTGTTATTGGTATTAATACTAATTCATTATTATTGTTGCTCTTACTAATTAATTATTATTGTTGTTACTCATTAATTATTGTTGTTGTTACTAATTATTATTGCGTTTGTCAGTAATTGTTATTGTTGTAATTACTAATTATTAATAATGTTAGTAAGTCATTATTATTGGTGTTGTTACTAATTCATTATTATTGTTGTAGTTACTAATTCATTATTATTGTTGTTGTCAATAATTAATTGTTATTGATATTAATACTAATTCATTATTATTGTTGTTACTAATTAATTATTATTGTTACTAATTCATTATTATTGTTGGTGTTACGAATTAATTATTATTGTTGTTGTTAGTAATTATTATTGTTGTTTTTACTAATTAATTATTATTGTTTTTGATTCTAATTAATTATTATTGTTACTAATAAATGATTATTGTTACTAATTATTAATGCTGTTGTTACTAATTAATTATTATTGCTGTTAGTAATTATTGTTGTTGATACTAATAAATTATAATTGTTACTAATTAGTGATTGATGTTATTAATAATTAATTATTGATGTTTCTATTAATTTTTATAGTTATTACTAATAAATATTGTTGTAACTAATTAATTATTATTGTTTTTACTAATCACTTATTATGGTTATTGTTACCATTTATTTATTATTCTTGTTGTTACTAATTAATTTGGTTTTTGTTACTAATTAATTAGTATTGTTGTTGTTAGTAATTATTATTGTTGTTATTACTAATTAATTAATAATAATGTTAGTAAGTCATTATTATTGGCATTGTTACTAATTCATTATTATTGTTGTTGTTATTAATTTGTTATAGTTGTTGTTACTAATTATTATTGTTGTTACTAATTAATTATTATTGTTGTTACTCATTAAATATTGGTGTTGTTACTAATTAATTATTATTGTTATTTCTAGTAATTATTATCATTCTTATTAATAATTAAATACAATTAATGGTAGTAAGTCATTATTATTGTTGTTGTTAGTAATTATTATTGTTATTATTAATTAATTAATAATAATGTTAGCTATTAATTAGTTATTGTTGTTGTTACTAATTATTATTGTTGTTACTAATTAATTTTTATTGTTGTTGTTAGTAATTGTTATTGTTGTTATTACTAATTATTAATAATGTTGGTAAGTCATCATTATTGGTGTTGTTACTAATTCATTATTATTGTTGTTACTAAATAATTATTGTTCTTACTATATTATTATTATTGATGTTACTAATTAATTATGATTGTTGTTACTCATTAATTATTGCTGTTATTACTATTTATTATTATTGTTATTGCTAGTAATTAGTATTGTTGTTATTACTAATTAATTACAAATAATGTTAGTAAGTCATTATTATTATTGCTGTTACTAAGTTATTATTGTTATTGTTGTTAATAAGTAATTATTTTTGTAAATAATTATTATTGCTGTAACTGATTAATTAATGATGTTGTTAATTGTTGTTGTTATTATTAATTATTATTGTTGTTGTTGTTGATATTGTTACTAATTCATTATTATTGTTGCTGTTACTAATTAATTATTATTGTTGATACTCATTCATTATTTTTGTTGTTATTAATTAATTATTATTGTTATTGCTAGTAGTTAATATTGTTGTTATTACTCATTAATTATTAATATTATTAGTAAGTCATCATTATTGGGTGTTGTTACTAATTCATTATTGTTGTCACTAATCATTATTATTGATGTTGATACTAATCATTTATTATTGTTCTTGTGACTAAATAATAATTATTCTTGTTGTTAGTAATTATTATTATTGTTATTAATAATTAATTATTAATAATGTTGGGAAATCATGATTATTTTCACTGTTAGTAATTCATTATTATTGTTGTGGTTACTAATTATTATTGTTGTTGTGTCTAATGATTTATTATTGTTCTTAATAAGTAACAATTATTGTTGTTGTTAGTAATTATTATTGTCTTTATTACTAATTAATTATTAATAATGTTGGGAAGTCATTATTATTGTCATTGTTACTAATTCATTATTATTGTTGTTGTTACTAATTAATTATTGTTGTAACTAATTCATTATTATTGATGGTGTTACTAATTAATTACTATTATTGTTGTTAGTAATTATTATTCTTGTTGCTACTAATTAATTATTAATAATGTTAGCTATTAATTAGTTATTGTTGTTGTTCCTAATCATTATTGTTGTTATGAACTAATTTGTATTGTTGTTCTTAGTAATTGTTATTGATGTTATTACTAATTATTAATAATGTTGGTAAGTCATTATTATTGGTGTTGTTACTAATTTAGTATTATTGTTGTTACAAAATAATTATTGTTGTTACTAATTTATTATTATTATTGTTCTTACTAATTAATTACTATTGTTGTTAATAATTAATTATTTTTGATACTGTTACTAATTCATTATTATTGTTGCTGTTACTAATTAATTATTATTGTTGGTACTCATTAATTATTATTGTTGTTACTAATCAATTATTATTGTTATTGCTAGTAGTTAATATTGTTATTACTCATTAATTATTAATATAATTAGTAAGTCATCATTATTGGGTGATGTTACTAATTCATTATTGTTGTTACTAATCATTATTATTGATGTTGATACTAATCATTTATTATTGTTGTTGTGACTAAATAATAATTTTTGTTGTTGTTAGTAATTATTATTGTTGTTATTACTAATTAATTATTAATAATGTTGGAAAATCATTATTATTGTCATTGTTAGTAATTTATTATTATTGTTGTGGTTACTAATTATTATAGTTGTTGTTTCTAATCATTTATTATTGTTGTTCTTAATAAGTAGCAATTATTGTTGTTGTTAGTAATTATTATTGTTTTATTACTAATTAATTATTAATAATGTTGGGAAGTCATTATTATTGTCATTGTTACTAATTCATTATTATTGTTGTTGTTACTAATTAATTATTGTTGTTACTAATTCATTATTATTGCTGTTGTTACTAATTGATTATTATTGGAGTTGTTACAAATTCATTATTATTGATGTTGTTACTAATTAATTACTATTGTTGTTATTAATTATTGTTGTTATAACTAATTAATTATTAATAATATTAGTAAGTCATTATTATTGGTGTTGTTACTAATTCATTAATATTTTTGTTGTTATTAATTAATTATTATTGGTGTTGTTAATATATTTATTATTGATGTTACTAATTTATTAATATTGTTGCCGTTAGTAATTAATTGTTATTCTTGCTACTAATTAGTTATTATTGTTGTTGTTACAAATTAATTATTATTATAGTTAGTAATTATTATTGTCATTATTACTAATTAATTACAAGTAATGTTAGTAAGTCATTATTATTGTTGTTACTAATTCATTATTGTTGTTATTAATCATTATTATTGTTGTTACTCATCATTTATTATTGTTGTTGTTAATAAATAATTATTATAGATGATGACAGTAACTATTATTGTTATTATAAATTAATTATTACTAATGTTGGTAAGTCATTATTACTGGTGTTGTTACTAATTCATTATTATTGTTTTTGTTACTAATGATTATTGTTATTTTTATTAATTAATTATTATTGTTGTTGAAACTAATTAATTATAATTGTTTCTAATTAATGGAAATTTTTACTAATTATTATTGCTGTTGTTACTAATTAATTATTATTGCTGTTATAAATTATTATTATTGTTGAAACTAATGAATTATAATTGTTACTAATTACTGACTGTTGTTAATAATTAATTATTATTGTTGCTAGTAATTTTTATAGTTAGTTGTTTCTAATAATTATTGGTGTTACTTATTAATTATTAATGTTGTTATTAATCACTTATTATGATTGCTGTTACTAACCATTTATTATTATTATGACTAATGAATTTGTTTTTACTAATTAATTATTATTGTTATTAATAATTATTATTGTTGTTGTTATTAATTATTAATAATGTTAGTATATCATTATTATTTGTGTTGTTACTAATTCATTATTATTGTAGTTGCTATTAATTAGGTATTTTGTTTTTTTACTAATTATTATTGTTGTTACTAACTAATTATTATTGTTGTTGTTAGTTATTATTATTGCTGTTATTACTAATTATTAATAATGTTAGTAAGTCATTATTATTGTTGTTGTTACTAAATATTTATTATTGTAGTTGTTAATAAGTAATTATTTTTGTTATTAATTATTATTGCTGTTACTGATTAATTAATGATGTTGTTACAAATACTATTGTTGTTATTATTAATGAAAATTGTTAGAAACTATTATTGTTGTTATTACCAATTAATCATATACAATGTTAGTAAGTCATTATTATTGTTGTTAATAATTCATTATTATTATCATTGTTATTAATTAATTATTATTGTAACTAATTATTGTTGTTGTTACTTGTTAATAATTATTTTGATATTACTAATTAATTATTATTGTTGTTATTACCAATTAGAAATAATGTTAGTAAGTCATTATTATTGTTGTTGTTAGTGATTCTCTATTGTTGTTATTAATCATTATTATTGTTGTTGATTCCAATAATTTATTATTGTTGTTGTTAATAATTTCTATAGTTGTTGATGTTAATAATTATTGTTGTTGTTATTACTAATTAATTATTAATAATGTTGCTAAGTTATTATTATTGGTGTTGTTACTAATTAATTATTATTGTTCTTGTTACTAATTAATTATTATTCTTGTTACTAATTAATTATTGTTGTTGTTACTAGTTAATTATTATTGTTGTTATTACCAATTATAAATGTTAGTAAGTCATTATTGTTGTTGTTACTAATTCATTATTGTTGTTATTAATCATTATTATTGTTGTTGATTCCAATTGTTTATTATTGTTGTAGTTAATTAATACTTTCTATTGTTGTTGATGTAATTATTTTTGTTGTTATTACTAATTAATTATTAATAATGTTGGTAAGTCATTATAATTGGTGTTTTTACTAATTCATTATTATTGTTCTTGTTATTATTTATTATTTTTGTTTTTACTAATTACTTATTAATGTTGTTGATACTAATTAATTGTAATTGTTACTAATTAATGACTATTGTTCCTAATTATTATTGCTGTTGTTATGATTAATTATTATTTTTGTTGTTACTATTTAATTATTGATATTGTGAGAAATTATTATTGTTGTTATTATTATGTAATTATTAATAATGTTGGTAAGTCATTATTATTGGTGTTGTTTCTAATTTACTATTATTGTTGTTGTTACTAATTTATTATTATTGTTGTTAATAATTAAGTACTGTAGCTGTTACTAATTATTATTGTTGTTGATACTAATTAATTACAATTGTTACTAATTAATAATTGTGGTTGTTAGTAATTAGTTATTATTGTTGTTGTTATTAATTTTTATAGTTGTTACTCTTAATTATTGTTGTTACTAACTAATTATTATTGTTTTTGCTAATTACTTATTTTGGTTGTTGTTACTAATCATTTATTATTTCTGCTGTTACTAATTAAATATTATTGTTGTTATAGTTGCTATTACTAATTAATTATTAATAATGTTAGTAAGTCATAATTATTGGTGTTGTTACTAATTCATTAATAGTGTTGTAGTTTTTAATTTGTTAATGTTGTTACTAATTATTATTGTTGTTGTTACTAATTAATTTTTTTGTTATTGTTAGTAATTGTTATTGTTGTTATAATTTTTAATAATGTTGGTAAGTCGTTGTTATTGGTGTTCTTACTAATGCATTATTATTGTTGTATTTACTAATTAATTATTATTGTTGTTTTTAGTAGTTTTTATCATTGTTATTATTATAAATTCATTATTAATAATGTTAGTAAGTCATTATTATTGATGTTGTTACTAATTCATTAATATTGTTGTAGTTTTTAATTTGTTAATGTTGTTACTAATTATTATTGTTGTTGTTACTAATTAATTTTTTTGTTGTTGTTAGTAATTGTTATTGTTGTTATAATTTTTAATAATGTTGGTAAGTCATTGTTATTGGTGTTCTTACTAATGCATTATTATTGTTGTAGTTACTAATTAATTATTATTGTTGTTTTTAGTAGTTTTTATCATTGTTATTATTATTAATTCATTATTAATAATGTTAGTAAGTCATTATTATTGGTGTTGTTACAAATTCATTATTATTTTTGTTGTTACTAATTAATTATTATTGTTGTTAAAAATTAATTATTATTGATATTGTTAATAATTCATTATTATTGTTGCTGTTACTAATTAATTATTACTGTTGATAGTCATTAATTATGTTGTTGTTACTAATTAGTTATTATTGTCATTGCTAGTAATTATTATTGCTGTTATTACTAATTTATTAATAATAATGTTAGTAACTCATTATCATTGGTGTTGTTACTAATTCATTATAGTTGTTACTAATCATTATTATTGTTGTTGATACTGATCACTTATTATTGTTGTTGTTACTAAGTAATTATAAGTCATTAACATTGTCACTATTACTAATTCATTATTATTGTTGTGGTTACTAATTTATTAATATTGATGGTTTACTAATTAAGTATTATTGCAGTTACTAATTATTATTGTTGTTGATACTAATTAATTATAATTGTTACTAATTAATGATTGTTGTTGTTATTAATTAATTATTATTGTTGTTGTTACTAATTTTATAGTTGTTACTAATAATTATTGTTGTTACTAATTAATTATTATTGTTGTCTTTAGTAACTTATTATGGTTGTTGTTACTAATCATTTCTTATTCTTGTTGTTACTAATTAACTTTGTTTTTGTTACTAATTAATTATTATTGTTGTTGATAGTAATTATTATTGTTGTTACTAATTAATTATTAATAATGTTAGTAAGTCATTATTATTGGTGTTGTTACTAATTCATTATTAATGTTGTTGTTTCTAATTAATTATTATTGTTGTTGTTAATAATTAATTATTATCTTATATTGTTACTAATTTTTTTATATTGTTCCTGTTACTAATTAATTATTATTGTTGATAATCATTAATTATTGTTGCTACTAATTAATTAATAATTTTTATTGCTAGTAATTATTATTACTGTTATTAATAACTAATTATTAATGATGTTAGTAAGTCATTATTATTGGTGTTGTTACTAATTCATTATTTTTGTTCTTTTTACTAATTATTATTGTTCTTTTTACTAATTACTTATTATTGTGTTTTATACTAATTAATTATATTTTTTAATAATTAATGATTATTTTTACTCATTATTATTGCTGTTGTTATTAATAAATAATTATTGATGTTACTAATTATTACTGTTGTTGACACTAATAAATTATAATTGTTAATAATTAGTGATTGTTGTTCTTAATAATTAATTATTATTGTGGTTGCTACTAATTTGTATCGTTGTTACTAATAATTATTTGTGTTTCTAATTATATATTATTGTTGTTACTAATCGCGTATTACAGTTGCGGGTTAATAATCATTTATTATTGTCATTACAAATTACATTTATTTTTGTTAATAATTAATTATTGTTGTTATTAATGTATATTATTGTTGTTGTTATTAATTAATTATTAATAAAGTTATTATGTCATTATTATTTGTGTTGTTAGTAATTCATTATTATTGTTGTTTCTATTAATTAGGTATTATTGTTTTTGTTACTAATTATTCTTGTTACTAGTTAATTTTTATTGTTCTTTGTAATTGTTACTGTTGTTATTACTAATTATTAATAATGATGGTAAGTCATTATTATTGGTGTTGTTAATTATTATTGTAGTTGTTAACAAGTAATTATTTTTGTTGCTAATTATTATTGCTGTTACTAATTAATTAATGATGTTGTTATAAATTATTATTGTTGTTGTTATTATTAGTTATTATTGTTGTTTTTAGTAACTATTATTGTTGTTATTACTAATAATTCATATATAATGTTAATAAGTGATTATTATTGTTGTTGTTACTAATTCATTATTATTGTCATTGTTATTAATTATTATTGTTGTTACTAATTATTGTTGTTGTTACTTGGTAATTATTATTGTTGATGTTACAAATTAATTATTACTGTTGTTATTACCAATTAGAAATAATGTTAGTAAGTCATCATTACTGTTATTGTTACTGATTCATTATTGTACTCATTAATCATTATTATTGTTGTTGATTCCAATAATTTATTATTGTTGTTGTTAATAAATAATTTCTATTGTTGTTGATGTTAACAATTATTGTGGCTGTTATTAATAATTAATTATTAATAATGTTGGTTCATCATTATTATTGATGTTGCTACTCATTAGTTATTATTGTTCTTGTTACTAATTAATTATTATTGTTGTTACTAATTAATTATTAATGTTGTTGTTACTAGTTAATTATTATTGGTATTACCAATTATAAATAATGTTAGTAAGTCATTATTATTTTTGTTGTTACTAATTCATTATTCTTGTTATTAATCATTATTATTGTTGTTGATTCCAATCATTTATTATTGTTGTTGTTAATAAATAATTTCTATTGTTGATGACATTAGTAATTATTTTTGTTGTTATTACTAATTAATTATTAATAATGTTGGTAAGTCATTATTATTGGTGTTTTTACTAATTCTTTATTATTTTTCTTGTTACTAAATATAATTTTTGTTTTTACTAATTAATTATTGTTGTTGATACTAATTAATTATAATTGTTACTAATTAATGACTATTGTTACTAATTATTACTGTTGTTGATACTAATTAATTATAATTGTTACTAATTAATGACTATTGTTACTAATTATTACTGTTGTTGATACTAATTAATTATAATTGTTACTAATTAATGACTGTTGTTAATAATTATTGTTGTTGCTAGTAACCTTTATAGTTGTTACTAAAAATTAATGTAGTTACTAATTATTATTGTTGTTACTAGCCACTTATTATGGTTGTTGTTACTAATCATTTATTATTCTTAATGTTACTAATTTTGTTTTTGTTACTAATTAATTATTATTGTTATTATTAATTAATTATTAATAATGTTAGTAAGTCATTATTATTGGTGTTGTTACTAATTCATTATGATTGTTGTTATTAATTTGTTATTGTTGTTACTAATTTTTTAATTTTTGTTGTTACTATTAATTAATCCTTAAAAATGTTGGTAAGTCATTATATTGGTGTTGTTACTAATTCATTATTATTGATGTTGTTACTAATTTATTATTATTGTTGTTGTTACTAACTAAGTATTATTGTTGTTGTTAATAATTAATTATTATTCATATTGTTTCTAATTCCTTATTATTGTTGCTGTTACTAATTAATTATTATTGTTGTTACTCTTTAATTATTGTTGTTGTTACTAATTATTTATTATTGTTATTATTGTAATTATTATTACCATTATTACTAATAAATTATTAATAATCTTAGTAAATCATTATTATTGGTGTTATTACAAATTCATTATTATTGCTGTTGTTACTAATTTATTATTATTGTTGTTGTTCCTTATCAAATATAATTGCTCTTACTAATTATTATTGTTATTGATAATAATTAATTGTAATTGTTACTAATTAATGACTAATGTTGTTAATAACTAATTATTATTGTTGTTGCAATTAATATTTATAGTTGTTACTAATAATTATTGTTGTTACTAATTATTATTCTTGTTACAAATCACTTATTATTGTTGTTGTAACTAATCATTTATTATTCTTGTTGTTACTAACTAATTTTATTTTTGTTACTAAATAATAATTATTGTTGTTGTTAGTAATTATTATTGTTGTTATTATTAATTAATTATTAATAATGTTAGTAAGTGTTTATTATTGGTGTTGTTACTAATTTATTATGATTGTTGTTATTAATTTGTTATTGTTGTTACTAATTTCTTATTATTGTTGTTATTACTAATTAATTATTCATAATGATAGTAAATTATTATTATTGGTGTTGTTACTAATTCATTATTATTGTCATTGTTAATTAAATATTCATGATGTTGTTAATAATTAATTATTATTGATGCTGTTACTAATTCATTATTATTGTTGCTATTAGTAATTAATTATTTTTATTGTTACTAATTAATTATTATTGTTTTTACTAATTAATTATTATTGTTAATGTTAGTAATTATTATTGTTATTACTAATGAATTACAAATAATGTTAGTAAGTCATTAAAATTGTTGTTAGTATTTCATTATTGTTGTAATTAATCATTATTATTGTTATTACTAATGATTTATTATTGTTGTTAATAAATAATTATTATTGTTGTCATTAGTAATTATTATTGTTGTTATTACAAATTAGTTATTAATAATGTTGGTAAGTCATTATTATAGTCATAGCTGCTAAATCATTATTATTGTTGTGGTTACTATTTATTATTGTTGTTGTGAATTAGTAATTATTTTTGTTGTTAGTATTTATTATTGTTATTATTAATTAAATATTAATAATGTTAGCTATTAATTAGATATTATTGCTGTTGCGACTAATTATCATTGTTGGGTCATTACTAATTAATGGTTATTGTTGTTGTTAGTAATCATTATTGTTGTTATTACTACTAATTAATAATGTTGGTGAGTCATTGTTATTAGTGTTGTTACTAATTCATTATTATTGTTGTTATTACTGATTAATTATTGTTGTTACTAATTCATTATTATTGCTTTTGTTACTAATTAATTTTTATTGGTGTAGTTACTAATTTATTATTATTGTTGTTGTAATTAATTATTATTGTTGTTACTAATTAATTATTATTGTTGTTGGCACTGATTAAATATTATTTTTGTTGTTAGTAATTATTACTGTTGTTATTACTAGTTAATTACAAGTAATGTTAGTAAGTCATTATTATTGTTGTTGTTACTAATTCATTAGTGTTGTTATTAATCATTATTATTGTTGTTACTATTCAATTATTATTGTTGTTAATAAATAATAATTATTGTTGTTATTAATTAATTATTAATATTGCTGGTAATTCATTATTGTTGGTGTTATTACAAATTTTTTATTATTGTTCAAATTACTGATTATTATGGTTATTGTTACTAATTAATTATTATTATTGTTGATAGTAATTAATTATAATTGTTACAAATAATAATTGGTGCTACTAATTAATTATTATTCTTGTTACTAATTGCACAATGTGGTTGTTGTTAATAAACTTTTATTATTATTACTAATTAATTGTGTTTTTGTTACTAATTAATTATTATTGTTGTTGTTACAAAGTAATTTTTATTGTTGTTAATAAGTAAATATTTTTCTTACTAATTATTATTGCTGTTACTGACTAATTAATGAATTTGTTACAAATTATTGTTGTTGTTATTATTAATTATTATTGTTGTTGTTAGTAACTGTTATTGTTGTTATTACTAATAAAGCATATATAATGTAAGTAAGTCATTATCATTCATTATTATTGTTGTTGTTATTAATTAATTATTATTGTTGATGTTACTAATTATTGTTGTCATTACATGTTAATTATTATTGTTGTTTTTAGTAATTATTATTGTTGTTATTACTAATTAATTATTAATCATGTTAGTAAGTCATTATGGGTGTTTTACTAATTTATTATTGTTGTTGTTTCTTATTAAATTATTATTGTTGTTACTAATTAACTATTATTGTTGTTGTTAACAATTATTGTTGTTGTTAGTAATTATTGTTGTTATTACTAAATAATTATTAATAATATTAGTAAGTCATTTATTATTGGTGTTGTTACTAATACATTATTGTTGTTGTTACTAATTAATTATTATTGTTGTTACTAATTAATTATTATTGTTGATGTTACTAATTAATTATTATTGTTGTTATTACCAATTATAAATGTTAGTAATTCATTATTATTGTTGTTGTTACTAATTCATTATTGTTGTTATTAGTCATTATTATTTTTGTTGTTACCAATCATTTATTATTGTTGTTGTTAATAACTAATTATTATTCTTATTGTTGTTATTAATTATTCATGTTGTTGTTAGTCATTATTGTTGATATTATTAATTATTATTGTTGTTGTTAGTAATTATTATTACTAATTTGTCATTAATAATGTTGGTAAGTTATTAATATTGATGTTACTAATTCATTATTAATGTTGTTACTAATTAAGTATTGTTTGTTGTTAATAATTAATTATTACTGATATGGTTACTAATTAATTATTATTGTTGCTATTGTTAATAAATTATTATTGTTGATACCTATTAATTATTGTTGTTGTCACTAATTATTATTGTTATTGGTAGTAATTTCTATTACTGTTATTACTAACTAATTAATAATAATGTTAGTAAGTGATTCTTATTGGTGTTGTTACTAAGTCAATAATATTGTTGTTACTAATTTATTATTACTGTTGTTGTTATTAATTAAGTATTATTGCTGTTAATAGTTATTATTGTTGTTGATAATATTTAATTTTAATTGTTACTAATTAATGGTTGTTGTTGTTAAAAATTAATTATTAATGCTGCTGCTACTAATTTTTATTGTTGTTACTAATAATTATTGTTGTTACTAATTAATTATTATTGTTCTTATTAATAACTTGTTAGTGTTGTTGTTTCTGATCATTTGTTAATCTTGTTGTTACTAATTAACTTTGTTTTTGTTACTAATTAATTCTTATTGTTGTTGATAGTAATTATTATTGTTGTTGTTACTAATTAATTATTAATAATGTTAGTAAGTCATTATTATTGAAATTGTTACTAATTCATTATTAATGTTGATGTTACTAATAAATTATTATTGTTGTTAATAATTAAATATTAATATTGCTACTAGTTTATTAATATATTTGCTGTTACTAATTAGTTATTATTGTTGATAATCATTAATTATAGCTGTTGTTACTAATTAATTAGTATTGTTATTGCTAGTAATTATTATTACTATTTTTACTAATTAATTATTAATAATATTAGTAAGTCATTATTATTGGTGTTGTCACTAATTCATTATTATTGTTTTTTACTAATTATTATTGTTGTTTTTACTAATTAATTAATTATAACTGCTAATAATTTATAATTATTACTAGTTATTATTGCTGTTGTTACTGATTAAAAATTATTGCTGTTACTAATTATTAGTATTGTTGATCCTAATAAATTATAATTGTTACTAATTAATGATTGTTGTTATTAATAATTAATTATTATTGTTGTTGCTACTAATTTGTATAGTTGTTACTAATAATTATTGGTGTTACTATTTAAATATTATTGTTGTTACTAATCACTTATTATGGTTGTTGTTACTAATCATTTATTATTATCAATACTAATTAATTTTATTTTAGATACTAATTAATTATTATTATTGTTATTAATAATTATTGTTGATGCTACTAATTAATTAATAATGTTATTATGTCATTTTTATTTGTGTTGTTAATAATTCACTATTATAGTTGATACTATTAATGAGGTATTATTGTTGTTGCTACTGATTATTATTGTTGTTACTTATTAATTATTATTGTTGTTCTTAGTAATTATTATTGATGTTATTACAAATTATTAATATTGTTAGTAAGTAATTATTATTATTGTTGTTACTAAGTAATTATTATTGTTGTTGTTAATAAGTAATTATTTTTGTTACTAATCATTATTGTTGTAACTGATTAATTAATGATGTTGTTACAAATTATTATTGTTGTTGTTATTATTAATTATTATTGTTATTGTTAGGAACTATTATTGTTGTATTTACTAATTAATCATATATAATTTTAGTAAGTCATTATTGTTGTTGTTGTTACTAATTCATTATTGTTGTTGTTACTTATTAATTATTATTCTTGTTGTTAGTAAACCTTATTGTTGTTATTAGTAATTAATTATTAATAATGTTAGTAAGTCATTATGATTGGTGTTTTTACTAATTTATTATTATTGTTACTAATTAATTCTTATTGTTGTTTTTACTAATTATTATTGTTGTTGTTAGTTATTATTATTGTTGTTATTACTAATTAATTATTAATAATGTCAATAAGTTATTATTATTTTGTGTTGTTAATAATTAACTATTATTGTTCTTGTTACTAATTATTTTTGTTTTTACTATTTACTTATTATTGTTGTTGATACTAATTATAATTGTTACTAATTAATGACTATTGTTACTAATTATTTTTATTGTTGTTATTAATTAATTATTATTGTTGTTGTTACAAATGATAATTGTTGTTACTAATTATTGTTGTTGTCACTAGTTAATTATTATTGTTGTTATTATTGATAAATTATTAATAATGTTGGTAAGTCATTATTATTTGTGTTGTTACTCATTCATTCTTATTGTAGTTGTTACTAATTTATTAATATTGTTGGTTTACTAATTAAGTATTATTGCTGTTATTAATTATTGTTGTTGATACTAATTAATTATAATTGTTACTAATTAATAATTGTTGTTATTATTAATTAATTATTATTGTTGTTGCTACTAATTATTATAGTTGTTACTAATAATTATTGTTGTTACTATTTACTTATTATTGTTTTACTAATAACTTATTATGGTTGTTGTTACTAATCATTTATTATTATTGTTGCTAGTAATTAATTTGGTTTTTGTTACTAATTAGTTATAACTGTTGTTGATACTATCTATTATTGTTGTTATTACTAATTCATCAAAAATAATGTTAGTAAGTCATTATTATTGTTGTGTTACTAATTCATTATTATTGTTATTAATTATTATTGTTGTTGTTACTAATTATTGTTGTTACTTGTTAATTATTATTGTTGTTGTTAGTAAATCGTATTGTTGTTATTAGTAATTAATTAATAATAATGTTAATAAGTCATTATTTGTGTTGTTACAAATTAATTATTATTTTTCTTGTTACTAATTATTATTTTTGTTTTTACTAATTACTTATTATTGTTGTTGATACTAGTTAATTTTAATTGGTACTAATTAATGACTATTGTTACCAATTATTATTGTTGTTACTAATTAATTATTATTGTTGTTGTTACTCATTATTGTTGTTATTACTAGGTAATTATTATTGTTGTTGTTAGTAATTATTGATGTTGTTTTTATTAATAAATTATTAATAATGTTGGTTAGTCATTCTTATTGGTGTTGTTACAAATTCATTATTGTTGTTGTTACTAATTTATTATTGTTGTTGTTACTAATTAAGTATTATTGCTGTTACTAATTATTATTGTTGTTGACACTAATAAATTATAATTGTTACTATTTAGTGATTGTTGTTATTAATAATTAATTATTATTGTAGTTGCTACTAATTTTTATCATTGTTAGTAATAATTATTGGTGTTACTAATTAAATATTATTGTTGTTACTAATAACTTATTATGGTTGTTGTTAATAATCATTTAATATTATCATTACAAATTAATTTTATTTTTGTTACTAATTAATTATTATTGTTGTTATTAATAATTATTATTGTTGTTAATAATTAATTATTAATAATGTTATTATGTCATTATAATTTATGTTGTTTCTTAATCATTATTATTGTTGTTGCTATTAGTTAGGTATTATTATTGTTGTTAGTAATTATTATTATTGTTGTTACTAATTAATTATTATTGTTGTTGTTAGTAATTATTATTTCTGTTATTATGAATTATTAATAATGTAAGTCAATATTATTGTTGTTGTTACAAAGTAATTATTATTGTAGTTGTTAATAAGTAATTACTTTTGTTACTAATAATTATTGCTATTACTGATTAATTAATGATGTTACAAATTATTATTGTTGTTATTATGAATTCTTGTTGTTGTTAATAACTATTATTGTTGTTATTACTAACTAATCATATATAATGTTAGTAAGTCATTATTATTTTTGTTGCTACTAATTCATTATTATTGTTGTTATTAATAACTTGTTATGGTTGTTGTTACTGAACATTTGTTAATCTTGTTGTTACTAATTAATTCTTAATGTTGATAGTAATTATTATTGTTGTTTTTACTAATTAATTATTACTAATGTTATTAAGTCATTGTTATTGAAATTGTTACTAATTCATTATTAATGTTGTTGTTACTAATTACTTATTATTGTTGTTGTTAATAATTAATTATTATTGATATTGCTACTAGTTTATTATATTTGCTGTTACTAATTAATTATTATTGTTGATAATCATTAATTATAGTTGTTGTTACTAATTAATTAGTATTGTTATTGCTAGTAATTATTATTACTATTTTTACTAATTAATTATTAATAATGTTAGTAAGTCATTATTATTGGTGTTGTCACTAATTTATTATTATTGTTTTTTTACTAATTATTATTGTTGTTTTTACTAATTAATTATTATTGTTGTTTATAATAATTAATTATAATTGCTAAGAATTAATGATTATTATTAATAATTATTATTGCTGTTGTTACTAATTAATTATTATTGCTGTTACTAATTATTATTGTTGTTGATCCTAATAAATTATAATTGTTACTAATTAGTGATTGTTGTTATTAATAATTAATTATTATTGTTGTTGCTACTAATTTTTATTGTTGTTTCTAATAATTATTGGTGTTATTAATTAAATATTATTGTTGTGATTAATCACTTATTATGGTTGTGGGTTACTAATCATTTATCATTATCATTACAAATTAATTTTATTTTTGTTACTAATTAATTATTATTGTTGTTATTGATAATTATTATTGTTGTTGTTAGTAATTAATTATTAATAAAGTTATTTTGTCATTATTATTTGTATTGTTAGTTATTCATTATTATTGTTGTTTCTATTAATTTGGTATTATTGTTTTTGTTACTAATTATTGTAGTTACTAATTAATTTTTATTGTTGTAAGTAATTGTTATTGTTGTTATTACTAATTATTAATAATGATGGTAAGTCATACTTATTGTTGTTGTTACCAATTCATTATTATAGTTGTTACTAATTAATTATTATTGTTGTTTCTAACTCATTATTATTGCTGTTGTTACTAATAAATTATTGTTGGTGTTGCTACTAATTCATTATTATTGTCATCACTAATTAATTATTATTGTTTTTGTTAGTAATATTTATTGGTGTTATTACTAATTAATTACAAATAATGTCAGTAAGTTATTATTATTGTTGTTGTTACTAAATCATTATTATTATTAATATTTATTATTGTTGTTATATAATCATATATTTTTGTTGTTGTTAATAAATAATTATTATTGTCGTTGTTAGTAATTACAATTGTTTTTATTTATTAATTAATTATTAATAATGTTGGTAAGTCATTATTATTGACATTGTTACTAATTCATTATTATTGTGTTTTTTACTAATTATTATTGTTGTTTTTACTAAGTAGTTATTATTGTTGTTGATACTAAATAATTATTATTGTTAATACTTAATGATTATTGTTACTAATTATTATTGCTGCTGCTAGTAATTAATTATTATTGCCATTACTAATTATTATTTGTTGTTGATACTAATAAATTATAATTGTTACTAATTAGTGATTGTTGTTATTATTAATTATTATTGTTGTTGCTATTTATTTTTATAGTTGTACTAATAATTATTGGTGTGACTAATTAAATATTATTGTTGTTACTAATCACTTATTATGGTTGTTGTTACTAATTATTTATTTTTTTTATTACTAATTATTTTTGATTTTGTTACTAATTAATTATTATTGTTGTTATTAATAATTATTATTGTTGTTTACTAATTAATTATTAACAATGTTATTATGTCATTATTATTTGTGTTATTAGTAGTTCATTATTATTGTTGATGCTATTAATTAGGTATTATTGTTGTTGTTACTGGTTTTTATTGTTACTAATTAATTATTACTGTTGTTGTTAGTAATTATTTTTGCTGATATTACAAATTATTAATAATGTTAGTTAGTCATTGTTAGTGTTGTTGTTACTAAGTAATTATTATTGTTGTTGTTATAAAGTAATTATTTTTGTTACTAATTCTTATTGCTGTTACTGATTTATTATTGATGTTACAAATTATTATTGTAGTTATTATTATTAATTATTATTGTTGATGTTAGTAACTATTATTGTTGTTATTACTACTTGATCATATATTGTTAGTTATGCCTTATTGTTATTTTGAGTGTTAGTAATTCATTATTATTATTGTTGTTATTAATTAATTATTATTGTTGTTGTTACTAATTATTGTTGTTACTTGTGAACTAATAATGTTGTTGTTAGTAAGCCTTATTGTTGTTGTTTCTAATTAATTAATATTAATGTTTGTAAGTCATTATTATTGATGTTTTTACTAATTTATTATTATTGTTGTTGTAAGTAATTAATTATTAGTGTTGTTTTTACTAATTATTATTATTTTTAGTAACTATTATTGTTGTTATTACTAATTAATTATATATAATGTTAGTAAGTCATTATTATTGTTGTTGTTACTAATGAATTATTATTGTTGATGTTACTAATTATTGTTGTTTTTACTTGTTGATTATTATTATTGTTAGTAAATCTTATTGTTGTTATTAATAATTAATTTTAATAATGTTAGTAAGTTATTATGATTGGTGCTTTTACTAATTTCTTATTATTGTTACTAATTAATTATTATTGTTGTTTTTACTAATTATTATTGTTGTTGTTAGTAATTATTATTGTTGTTATTACTAATTAATTATTAATAATGTTAGTAAATCATTATTATTTGTGTTGTTAATAATTAATTATTATTGTTCTTGTTACTAATTAATATTTTTGTTTTTACTAATTACTTATTATTGTTGTTGATACTTATTAATTATAATTGTTACTAATTATTGACTATTGTTATTAATTATTATTGTTGTTACTAATTAATAATTGTTGTTGTTTTTACTAATTGTTGTTATTACTAGTGTAACGTTTTTCGTTTTGCTAGGCCTTTACATGCTAATATAAACTGCGCGTGAGTTGATCAAGCTATGTCAAAAAAGAAGAAAGTTGTATTTCTATTCTAAAAACACAGCTATTTTTCTTGATCAACTTCAGCCTATTAATTGTTACGAATTGTGCTATTGACAAAATCAACTTTTAATTTTATTTACTATGGGCACCAGAATTCCTAAGAATCCGCTGAAATATGTCACCAGCACCTCTCACAAGTTGTAAAACAAAAAAAAATAAAAAGATTTTTATTATATTTTTTTTGTGGCGGTAATTCTACCATAATGAGAATTAATGATTTTTACGATTATTAGTCCTGGGCATATTGAAACATATTGGCAAAGGTAACTTACGTTTAAATCTTATTACACTAAAAATAAATTTAATAATAAAAAATAATAACTATTATTAATAACGCACAAATGAGAATTGATATTAGAAATATTTTTAATTTTGACAAACTAAAATACTTCATGTTAAGTAGCTAATTAATACCTTGGAGAGAACACATTTAATTCAGATGGGAAATATCCAGAAAATATAAATATCAGTTAAAATAAACAAAAAGTTATTGGTTAAATAAGTCTCTCATATAGAAAAATTAAAGTCACGATACTTTTATACGTATATTTTTACGAGTAGTTTAAATAGTTAACTTTGTCACAATCAGGATAATTATTCTTACCGGTAAGTTTCATAAATTCAGTAGTAGATAACTATGCATAGTTTTTGGTTATAATGAGCTCAGCCTTTTGGTTATTGCTTGATCTTGTGGTCCATTTCCCCAGTCGGTCACGAAGGCTTTTCCTGGTGTACATCATTAGGTCTGATGTCTTCAGAAGCTCCGGTTCACTGCAACATGCTGAATTCCTTCAGTGAAGAGCGATCTTGGATATATTAATGTTATCCAAGACCAACTAGAGAAACAAAACGAACAAGACCTTCCTTCAACCGGATCCCTACTTTTTATATCCAGTTTTCAGGACTTCTGCGCATGCTAGTACCATGCCTTTTTAATCTTATCCAGTCTCTATAAATTTTATGTAATAAAGTCTTTATTTTCTTCAAGATTTCGGCCATCTTTAATTAATTTGAGTATTTCTACTTTCAGCTTATCTTTTTTTACTTGCTTTTGGAATTCTTTTGTTCTCTCCAATTACTGTTATTACTAATCACATAAAAAAAATAAGAAGAATAATTCAACCCTTATTATACGTTTTTTTTTTTTAAAAAAATTACTCAACAAAATTTTAAATCCACTTTTATCTTTTAGTTTTTTTTTACCCAATGCCAATATATTTGTAATGCATATAAATAAATGTTACAATACCACCAGTGCCAGGAGATGAGAATAAAATAGGGGTTTACACTAATTTTATTCTTAAGTTTTTAAATTCATATTCGTATTTTTTTCTGTAGTAGTGTGCTGATATATTGTATAGACTCATTCACAAATGACGTTCGGCTTTAACTCCCAATTTTAGGTCTAACATGGCGGGAATGGAAAATATTTCAACATTCATCTGTGTCCTATCCATTTTAGTGTAATATTAACGATAAGAAGCACAAGTTATAAGCACAAACAAGCGTTGCTCATCGTTCTGAGTCTTACAGGCTCATGGCAACTTGGTCCAACTTGATCCGCCTTCCCCTTTATTGGGATCTCTGCTAGAAATAGTCTGATGAGCATTTAAAGATGGTCTTATGTTCATATACTGCGGATAAGGACTCGGGGCTATGTTATTCCCCTCTTCAGTAACCGCCTACCCGGTCAAATACTTGTGACTTACGTCTACATCTGCCATGATCGTGTTTTTAGACATATATAAAAAAATATACATATATATTTCTTTTTTCTGGAAGTCATATTAAAAAAACAACTTTCATATTTTAATAATCAGGGTTTAATTAGTTAGTTTTTTTTTATATAATTTGTTTTTTTCAAAAAAATCATAATTTATTTTTCAGCTGTGAGTTTCTTTGAGTCATCATTGTAATGTTCTTTATCATTACAACTCATCTCAGGTTGTAGTTGTTAAATCGAAGCCCGAGTTGGGTCGCCATTGTAACGTTTTTCATTTTGCTAGGCCTTTACACGCTAATATAAACTGCGCGTGAGTTGATCAAGCTATGTCAAAAAAGAAGAAAGTTGTATTTCTATTCTAAAAACACAGCTATTTTTCCTGATCAACTTCAGCCTATTAATTGTTATGAATTGTGCTATTGACAAAATCAACTTTTAATTTTATTTACTATGGGCACCAGAATTCCTAAGAATCCGCTGAAATATGTCACCAGCACCTCTCACAAGTTGTAAAACAAAAAAAATAAAAAGATTTTTATTATATTTTTTTTAAGGGGCGGTAATTCTACCGTAATGAGAATTAATGATTTTTACAATTATTAGTCCTGGGCGTATTGAAACATATTGGCAAAGGTAACTTATGTTTAAATCTTATTACACTAAAAATAAATTTAATAAAAATAATAACTATTATTAATAACGCACAAATGAGAATTGATATTAGAAATATTTTTAATTTTGACAAACTAAAATACTTCATGTTAAGTAGCTAATTAATACTTTGGAGAGAACACATTTAATTCAGGTGGGAAATATCCAGAAAATATAAATATCAGTTAAAATAAACAAAAAGTTCTTGGTTAAATAAGAGTCTCTCATATAGAAAAATTAAAGTCACTATCGGGATTCTTTTATACGTATATTTTTACGAGTAGTTTAAATAGTTAACTTTGTCACAATCAGGATAATTATTCTTACCGGTAAGTTTCATGAATTTAGTAGTAGATAACTATGCATAGTTTTTTGGTTATAATGAGCTCGGCCTTTTGGTTATTGCTTGATCTTGTGGTCCATTTCTCCAGTCAGTCACGAAGGCTTTTCCTGGTGTACATCATTAGGTCCAATGTCTTCAGAAGCTCTGGTTCTCTGTGACATGCCAAATTCCTTCAGCGAAGAGCGATCTTGGATATATTAATGTTATCCAAGACCAACTAGAGAAACAAAACGAACAAGACGTTCTTTCAACCGGATCCCTCCTTTTTATATCCAGTTTTCAGGACTTCTGTGCATGCTAGTATCATGCCTTTTTAATCTTATCCAGTCTTTATAAATTTTATGTAATAAAGTCTTTATTTTCTTCAAGTTTTCGGCCATCTTTAATTAATTTGAGTATTTCTACTTTCAGCTTATCTTTTTTTACTTGCTTTTGGAATTCTTTTGTTCTCTCCAATTACTGTTATTACTAATCACATAAAAAAAATAAGAAAAATAATTCAACCCTCATTGTACGTTTTTTTTTTTAAAAAAAATTACTCAACAAAATTTTAAATCCACTTTTATCTTTTAGTTTTTTTTTTTACCCAATGCCAATATATTTGTAATGTATATAAATAAACGTTACACTAGTTAATTATTATTGTTGTTAGTAATTATTATAGTTGTTATTATTAATAAATTATTAATAATGTTGGTAAGTCATTATTATTGGTGTTGTTACTAATTCATTATTATTGTTGGTGTTACTAATTTATTAATATTGTTGGTTTACTAATTAAGTATTATTGCTGTTACTAATTATTTTTGTTGTTGATACTAATTAATTATAATTGCTACTAATTAATGATTGTTGTTGTCATTAATTATTATTGTTGTTGCTACTAATTTTTATAGTTGTTACTAATAATTATTGTTGTTACTGTTGAATTATTATTGTTGTCACTAATAAATTATGGTTGTTGATACTAATCAATTATAATTCTTGTTGCTACTAGTTAATTTTATTTTTGTTACTAATTAATTATAATTGTTGTTGTTAGTAACTATTATTGTTGTTATTACTAATTGATCATATATAATGTCAGTAAGTCATTATTATTATTGTTGTTACTAATTCATTATTATTGTTGTTGTTATTAATTAATTATTATTGTTGTTGTTAGTAATTTTTTTGTTGTTACTTGTTAATTATTATTGTTGTTGTTAGTAAATCTTATTGTTGTTATTAGTAATTAATTATTAATCATGTTAATAAGTCATTATGGGGGGAGGTGTTTTTACAAATTTATTATTGTTGTTGTTACTAATTAATTATTATTTTTATTTTTACTAGTCATTATTGTTGTTGTTAATAATTATTATTGTTGTTCTTACTTTTTAATTATTAATAATGTAAGTAAGTCATTATTATTTGTGTTACATATTAATTATTATTGTTCTTGTTACTAATTATTATTTTTGTTTTTACTAATTACTTATTATTGTTGTTGGTACTAATTAATTTTAATTGTTACTAATTAATGGCAATTGTTACTAATTATTATTGCTGTTGTTACTTATTAATTATTATTGTTGTTGTTACTAGTTAATTATTATTGTTGTGGTGGTAATTATTATTGTTGTTATTATTAATAAATTATTAATAATGTTGGTAAGTCATTGTTATTGGTGTTGCCACTAATTCATTATTATTGTTGTTTTTACTAATTTATTCTTATTGTTGTTGTTACTAATTAAGCATTATTGCTGTTACTAATTATTATTGTTGTTGATACAACTTAATTGTTACTAATTAATGATTGTTGTTGTTAATAATTAATTATTATTGTTGTTGCTTTAAATTTTTATAGTTGTTACTAATAATTATTGTTGTTACTAATTAATTGTCATTGTTGTTACTAGTAACTTATTATGGTTGTTATTACTAATCTATTATTTTTGTTATTAATAATTAATTTTGTTTTTTTTATTGTTTAACTATTATTGTTGATGTTAGTAATTATTATTGTTATTATTACTCAGTAATTATTAAATAAGTTAGTAAGTCATTATTATTGGTGTTGTTACTAATTCATTATTGTTGTTACTAATTAATTATTGTCATTATAAATAATTAATTATTATTGATTTTGTTACTAATTAATTATTATTGTTGCTGTTAGAAATTAATTATTATTGTTGATACTCATTAGTCATTGTTGTTGTTACTAAATTATTATTGTTATTGCTAGTAGTATATTGTTGTTATTAATCATTAATTATGTTTGTGAGTCATTAATTGTTGTTGTTCTATTTCATTATTGTTGTTATTATCATTATTATTTTTGTTGTTACCAATGTTTATTTTGTTGTTGTTAACAAATTATTATTGTTGTTGTTAGTATTATTATTGTTGTTATTCAAATTAGTTTTAATAATGTTGGTGTCTTTTTTGTCTAGTTACTAATTCTTATTATTGTTGTGGTTCTATTTTATTATTGGTTTTTTTTTGTTGTGTGGGCTTTTTTTGTTGTGTTGTTTGTGTTTTTTTTGTGTTTTGGTGGGGGGGGGTGTTACTACATTTTATTGGGTGGGGTTAGTAGTAGTTGTTATTGTTGTTAGTGAATATTATTGTAATTATGTTTGTTATATAGTTTGTGTTGTATTATTATTGTTGTGTAATTAATTTTTTTGTTGTTGTAGTAATTATTATTGAGGTTATTACTATAATTATATGTTGGGAGGGTGGGGGTGGGAGTGGGAATTAATTATTATTGTTGGTACTCATTGTATTGTTGTTGTTACTAAATTATTATTGTTATTGCTAGTAGTTAATATTGTTGTTATTACTCATTAATTATTAATAATATTTGTAAGTCACTAAAATTGTTGTTGTTACTATTTCATTATTGTTGTTATTAATCATTATTATTTTTCTTGTTACCAATCATTTATTATTGTTGTTGTTTAAATTATTATTATTGTTGTTGTTAGTGTTATTATTGTTGTTATTACATTAGTTATTATAATGTTGGAGAAATTTTGTTAGTTCTAATTCATTATGGTATTGTTGTGGTTCTATTTATATTATTGTTGTTGCTATATTTATTATTGTGTTGGTAGAATTATTGTTGTTGTTAGTAATTATATTGTTGTTATTACTAATTAGTTATTTTGAGTCATTTTATTGTCATAGTTCTAATTCATTATTATTGTTGTGGTTTTTTATTTTGTTGTTACTATATTTATTATTGTTGTTGTAGTAGTTATTTTTGTTGTTAGTTTTATTGTTGTTTTTTATTATTATTGTTAGCTATTAATATTGTTGTTGTTCCTATTATTTTTCTATTTTGTTGTTGTTAGTTTATTGATGTTTTTTTTATGTTTTATTGTGTTGTTTTTTTTTTTTATTGTTATTTTGTTTGTTTGTTTATTTATTTTGTTTTGTTATTTTTTAGTTTGTTTCTATTATTTTGTTGTTATAATTATATTTTTGTACTAATATTAATATTTTTATTTATTTTATTATTTTATATTTTAAATATTGTTGTTGTTAGTAATATTATTGTTGTTATTATAAATTAATGTGAGAGTATTGTTGTTATTTTGTACTAATTATATTTTTTGTTACTGATTAATTTATTGTTGTTAGTAATTCATTATTGTTGCTTTTGTTACTAATTAATTTTATTGGTGTGTTATTTGTTGTTAGTTATTATTGTTGTTATTTATAATTAATAATGTTGGGAGTCATTGTTATTGTGTTGTTACTAATTCATTATTATTGTTATTATGATTAATTATTGTTGTTAGTAATTCATTATTATTTCTTTTGTTACTATAATTTTATTGTGTTGTTACTAATTTATTATTATTGTTGTTTTTATTAATTAATTATTATTGTTGTTACTAATTAAATATTATTGTTGTTGGCACTGATTAAAGATTATTTTTGTTGTTAGTAATTATTATTGTTGTTATTACAAGTTAATTACAAGTAATGTTAGTAAGTCATTGTTGTTACTAATTCATTAGTGTTGTTATTAATCATTATTATTGTTGTTACTATTCCTTTATTACTGTAGTTAATAAATAATAATTACTGTTGTTATTAATTAATTATTAATAATGTTGGTAATTCATTATTATTGGTGTTATTATAATTTTCTTATTATTGTTCTCATTACTGATTATTATTGTTGTTGTTACTAATTAATTATTATTGTTGTTGATAGTAATTAATTATAATTGTTACTAATAATTACTGGTTCTGCTAATTAATTATTATTCTTGTTACTAATCACTAAATATGGTTGTTGTTACTAATCTTTTATTATTATTATTACTAATTAATTGTGTTTTAGTTACTATTTAATTATTATTGTTGTTTTTCCAAAGTAATTTTTATTATTGTTGTTAATAAGTAAAATTTTTCTTACTAATTATTATTGCTGTTACTAATTAATGATGTTGTACAAATTATTGTTGTTGTTATTATTAATTATTATTGTTGTTGTTAGTAACTGTTATCATTGTTATTACTAATAAAGCATATATAATGTAAGTCATTATTATTCATTATTATTGTTGTTGTTATTAGTTAACTATTATTGTTGGTGTTACTAATTATTGTTGTCATTACATGTTAATTATTGTTGTTTTTAGTAATTATTATTGTTGTTATTATTAATTAATTATTAATCATGTTAGTAAGTCTTTATGGGGGTGTTTTTACTAATTTATTATTGTTGTTGTTTCTAATTAATTATTATTGTTGTTACTAATTAATTATTATTGTTGTTGTTACCAATTATTATTGTTGTTGTTAGTAATTATTGTTATCACTAAATAATTATTAATAATGTTAGTAAGTCATTATTATTGTTGTTACTAATTAATTATTATTGTTCTTATTACCAATTATAAATAATGTTAGTAAGTCATTATTTTTGTTGTTGTTACTAATTCATTATTGTTGTTATTAATCATTATTATTTTTGTTGTTGCCAATCATTTATTATTGTTGTTGTTAATAAATAATTATTATTCTTATTGTTGTTACTAATTATTCATGTTGTTGTTAGTAATTATTGTTGTTATTACTAATTATTATTGTTGTTGTTAGTAATTATTGTTGTTATTACTAATTTGTCATTAATACTGTTGGTAAGTTATTAATATTGATGTTACTAATTCATTATTAATGTTGTTATTACTAATTAAGTATTATGTTCGTTGTTGATAATTAATTATTATTGAGATTGTTACTAATTAATTATTATTGTTGCTGTTGTTAATTAATTACTATTGTTGATACCTATTAAATATTGTTGTTGTTACTAATTAATTATTATTGTTATTGCTAGTAATTACTATTACTGTTATTACTAACTAATTAATAATAATGTTAGTGATTCTTATTCGTGTTGTTACTATATCAATAATATTGTTGTTGTTACTAATTTATTATTACTGTTGTTGTTACTAATTAAGTATTATTGCTGTTACTAATTATTATTGTTGTTGATAATATTTAATCATAATTGTTACTAATTAATGATTGTTGTTGTTAAAAATTAATTATAATTGCTGCTGCTACTAATTTTTATAGTTGTTACTAATAATTATTGTTGTTCCTAATTAATTATTATTGTTGTTATTAATAACTAGTAAGGGTTGTTGTTACTGGTCATTTGTTAACCTTGTTGTTACTAATTAACTTTGTTTTTGTTACTAATTAATTCTTATTGTTATTGATAGTAATTATTATTGTTGTTGTTACTAATTAATTATTAATAATGTTAGTAAGTCATTATTATTAAAATTGTTACTAATTTATTATTAATGTTGATGTTACTAATAAATTATTATTGTTGTTGTTAATAATTAATTATTATTAATATCGCTACTAGTTTAGTATTATATTTGCTGTTACTAATTAATTATTATTGTTGATAATCATTAATATAGCTGTTGTTACTAATTAATTAGTATTGTTATTGCTAGTAATTATTATTACTATTTTTATTAATTAATTATTAATAATGTCAGTAAGTCATTATTATTGGTGTTGTCACTAATTCATTATTATTCTTTTTTTACTACTTATTATTGTTGTTTTTACTAATTAATTATTATTGTTGTTTATAATAATTAATTATAACTGTTAATAATTAATGGTTATTATTACTAGTTATTATTGCTGTTGTTACTAATTAAAAATTATTGCTGTTACTAATTATTATTGTTGTTGATCCTAATAAATTATAATTGTTACTAATTAGTGATTGTTGTTATTAATAATTAATTATTATTGTTGTTGCTACTAATTTTTATTGTTGTTACTAATAATTATTGGTCTTATTAATTAAATATTATTGTTGTTACTAATGACTTATTATGGTTGTGGGTTACTAATCATTTATTATTATCATTACAAATAAATTTTATTTTTGTTACTAATTAATTATTATTGTTGTTATTAATAATAATTATTGTTGTTGTTAGTAATTAATTATTAATAAAGTTATTATGTTATTATTATTTGTATTGTTAGTTATTAATTATTATTGTTTCTATTAATTTGGTATTATTGTTTTTGTTACTAATTATTTGTGTTACTAATTAATTTTTATTGTTGTAAGTAATTGTTGTTGTTGTTGTTATTACTAATTATTAATAATGATGGTAAGTCATACTTATTTTTGTTGTTACCAATTCATTATTATAGTTGTTACTAATTAATTATTATTGTTGTTTCTAACTCATTATCATTGCTGTTGTTACTAATAAATTATTGTTGGTGTTGCTACTAATTCATTATTATTGTCATCACTAATTTATTATTATTGTTTTTGTTAGTAATATTTATCTGTGTTATTACTAATTAATTACAAATAATGTCAGTAAGTTATTATTATAGTTGTTGTTACTAAATCATTATTATTATTAATCATTATTATTGTTGTTACATAATCATATATTTATGTTGTTGTTAATAAATAATTAATATTGTTGTTAGTAATTACAATTGTTTTTATTTATTAATTAATTATTAATAATGTTGGTAAGTCATTATTATTGACGTTGTTACTAATTCATTATTATTGTGTTTTTTACTAATTATTATTGTTGTTTTTACTAAGTAATTATTATTTTTGTTGATACTAAATAATTATTATTGTTAATACTTAATGATTATTGTTACTAATTATTATTGCTGCTGCTAGTAATTAATTATTATTGCCATTACTAATTATTATTTGTTGTTGATACTAATAAATTATAATTGTTACTAATTAGTGATTGTTGTTATTAATAATTATTATTGTTGTTGCTATTAATTTTTATAGTTGTACTAATAATTATTGGTGTGACTAATTAAATATTATTGTTGTTACTAATCACTTATTATGGTTGTTGTTACTAATCATTTATTCTTTTTATTACTAATTATTTTTGATTTTGTTACTAATTAATTATTATTGTTGTTATTAATAATTATTATTGTTTTTTTACTAATTAATTATTAACAATGTTATTATGTCATTATTATTTGTGTTATTAGTAGTTCATTATTATTGTTGATGCTATTAATTAGGTATTATTATTGTTGTTACTGATTATTATTGTTACTAATTAATTATTACTGTTGTTGTTAGTAATTATTTTTGCTGTTATTATGAATTATTAATAATGTTAGTTAGTCATTGTTAGTGTTGTTGTTACTAAGTAATTATTATTGTTGTTGTTATAAAGTAATTATTTTTGTTACTAATTCTTATTGCTGTTACTGATTTATTATTGATGTTACAAATTATTATTGTAGTTATTATTATTTATTATTATTGCTGTTGTTAGGAACTATTATTGTTGTTATTACTACTTGATCATATATTATTAGTTATGCCTTATTATTATTTTGGTGTTAGTAATTCATTATTATTATTGTTATTAATTAATTATTAATGTTGTTGTTACTAATTATTGTTGTTACTTGTAAATTATTATTGTTGTTGTTAGTAAGCCTTATTGTTGTTGTTTCTAATTAATTAATGTTAATGTTTGTAAGTCATTATCATTGATGTTTTTACTAATTTATTATTATTGTTGTTGTAAGTAATTAATTATTAGTGTTGTTTTTACTAATTGTTATTATTTTTAGTAACTATTATTGTTGTTATTACTAATTAATCATATATAATGTTATTAAGTCATTATTATTGTTGTTGTTACTAATGAATTATTATTGTTGATGTTACTAATTATTGTTGTTTTTACTTGTTAATTATTATTATTGTTGTTAGTAAATCTTATTGTTGTTATTAATAATTAATTTTTAATAATGTTAGTAAGTCATTATGATTGGTGATTTTACTAATTTCTTATTATTGTTACTAATTAATTATTATTGTTGTTTTTACTAATTATTATTGTTGTTGTTAGTAATTATTATTGTTGTTATTACTAATTAATTATTAATAATGTTAGTAAATCATTATTATTTGTGTTGTTAGTAATTAATTATTATTGTTCTTGTTACTAATTAATATTTTTGTTTTTAGTAATTACTTATTATTGTTGTTGATACTTAATTATAATTGTTACTAATTATTGACTATTGTTACTAATTATTATTGTTGTTGTTACTAGTTAATAATTGTTGTTGTTTTTACTGATTATTGTTGTTATTACTAGTTAATTATTATTGTTGTTAGTAATTATTATAGTTGTTATTATTAATAAATTATTAATAATGTTGGTAAGTCATTATTATTGGTGTTGTTACTAATTCATTATTATTGTTGTTGTTACTAATTTATTAATATTGTTGGTTTACTAATTAAGTATTATTGCTGTTACTAATTATTTTTGTTGTTGATACTAATTAATTATAATTGCTACTAATTACTGATTGTTGTTGTCATTAATTATTATTGTTGTTGCTACTAATTTTTATAGTTGTTACTAATAATTATTGTTGTTACTGTTGAATTATTATTGTTGTTACTAATAAATTATGGTTGTTCTTACTAATCATTTATAATTTTTGTTGCTACTAATTAATTTTATTTTTGTTACTAATTAATTATAATTGTTGTTGTTAGTAACTATTATTGTTGTTATTACTAATTAATCATATATAATGTCAGTAAGTCATTATTAATGTTGTTGTTACTAATTCATTATTATTGTTGTTGTTATTAATCAATTATTATTGTTGTTGTTAGTAATTTTTTTGTTGTTACTTGTTAATTATTATTGTTGTTGTTAGTAATTCTTATTGTTGTTATTAGTAATTAATTATTAATCATGTTAGTAAGTCATTATGGGGGGTGCTTTTACAAATTTATTATTGTTGTTGTTACTAATTAATTATTATTTTTATTTTTACTAGTCATTATTGTTGTTGTTAGTAATTATTATTGATGTTCTTACTTTTTAATTATTAATAATGTAAGTAAGTCATTATTATTTGTGTTACATATTAATTATTATTGTTCTTGTTACTAATTATTATTTTTGTTTTTACTAATTACTTATTATTGTTGTTGGTACTAATTAATTTTAATTGTTACTAATTAATGACAATTGTTACTAATTATTATTGCTGTTGTTACTTATTAATTATTATTGTTGTTGTTACTAGTTAATTATTATTGTTGTGTTGGTAATTATTATTGTTGTTATTATTAATAAATTATTAATAATGTTGGTAAGTCAATGTTATTGGTGTTGTCACTAATTCATTATTATTGTTGTTTGTACTAATTTATTCTTATTGTTGTTAATAATTAAGCATTATTGCTTTTACTAATTATTATTGTTGTTGATACTACTTAATTGTTACTAATTAATGATTGTTGTTGTTAATAATTAATTATTATTGTTGTTGCTTTAAATTTTTATAGTTGTTACTAATAATTATTGTTGTTACTAATTAATTGTCATTGTTGTTACTAGTAACTTATTATGGTTGTTATTACTAATCTATTATTTTTGTTATTAATAATTAATTTTGTTTTTTTTATTGTTTAACTATTATTGTTGATGTTAGTAATTATTATTGTTATTATTACTCAGTAATTATTAAATAAGTTAGTAAGTCATTATTATTGGTGTTGTTACTAATTCATTATTGTTGTTACTAATTAATTATTGTCATTATAAATAATTAATTATTATTGATATTGTTACTAATTAATTATTATTGTTGCTGTTAGAAATTAATTATTATTGTTGATACTCATTAGTCATTGTTGTTGTTACTAAATTATTATTGTTATTGCTAGTAGTTAATATTGTTGTTATTAATCATTAATTATTAATGTTTGTAAGTCATTAAAATTGTTGTTGTTACTATTTCATTATTGTTGTTATTAATCATTATTATTTTTGTTGTTACCAATGATTTATTATTGTTGTTGTTAACAAATTATTATTATTGTTGTTGTTAGTAATTATTATTGTTGTTATTACAAATTAGTTATTAATAATGTTGGTAAGTCATTATTATTGTCATAGTTACTAATTCATTATTATTGTTGTGGTTACTATTTAATATTATTGTTGTTACTAATCATTTATTATTGTTGTTGTGAAGTAGTACTTATTTTTGTTGTTAGTAATTATTATTGTTGTTATTATTAATTAATTATTAATGTTAGCTATTAAATAGTTATTATTGCTGTTGCTACTAATTATCATTTTTGATACTAATAAATGTTGGTGCTGATATAGTACGCGCTTGGCGGCCATTTTGAATTTGGAAACACCCAAAAACACTGCTGGCACTTGCAAGCGATAAATGTCATCGACGAGAAACACTCATTTTTCAAAAACGTAAAACGCCTGAGGCACTGCAATTAAAAAAGGTGGTGGGGAGGGACTACACTTAAAAAATGGCGGGAAAATGTCACATTAAATAGCCTAAGGTGCTACTAGCCCAAAAAAGGGTGGGAAAAGAAAAAGAAGTGAAAATTAAAAAATACTTTAAAATAAACAAAAAACGCTAATTTATATATATATAGTCATAATCAAACATTGCAATATTTACAAAAATCCGTTAAAATATAGCGATCACTAGAAAAATAATATAATGCTATAAATCAAACCTTACTTTAAAATAAACCAAAAACGCTAATTTATATATATATAGTCATAATCAAACATTGCAATATTTACAAAAATCCATTAAAATATAGCGATCACTAGAAAAATAATATAATGCTATAAATCAAACCTTACTTTGAAATAAACCAAAAATGCCAATTTATATATATAATCATAATCAAACATTACTTTAAAACAAACCAGAAAATGCTAATATATATAGTCATGATAATCAAATATTGCAATCATAAATCTCAAAAGATTAACCCTATGTTAAAGCATTTTTTAAAAAAAAAAATCGTAAATGGTATTTACAAAAACACGTTAAAATATAGCGATCATTAGAAAAATAATAAATGCTATTTTAAAAATATCAGTCCGGTCTATCAACGCTATATACTAAATCAGTATTATAATTTAAAAAAACATTATTTTAAAACTATAATGCTATAAATCAAACATTGAGTTGTAACATCACATTGAATAGTCAAAGGTTATACTATGGAAAAAAAAGAGCGGGAAAAGAAAAAAAGATGAAAATTAAAAAATACTTTAAAATAAACCAAAAACGCTAATTTATATATATATATAGTCGTAATCAAACATTGCAATAGCATTTATTTAAATAATTTTTTACTAATATTTTAATAATTTAAAAAAAATTACCAGCTCTCGATCGGATGGATGGTCGTCCGCTTAGGCTAAATTTGGTTCTTTCTAGATCTCTTCATTATTGCAATACCACAAAACATCAAATTATACTTTTAAGATTTAGGTTTATTATTTTAAAGAAGACACCAGTAAAATTAATTTATTCAGGAAATATCGCAGCTTGATATGGCCTCTTTCAAATTTATTTTTAAAACTGTCTACTTGGGTCGGTATGTATGACGTAAGATAATTTCCAAGAATTATAGTTCGGGATGGGGGCTTTGTCTTACTAAGATAAAAGAAAGTGTTAAGTTAGACTTTCAAATTTAAAAAAACAACAACTGTAAAACAGTTCTAATGGACTTTTATGCCTCAAGCCTAACTAGTCATGAAATGCAAAAGAGGGTTAAAATTTATTATAAAAAAATTGGGGTTTTGGTTATAATAAATTAATGATTTCAAAATATAATCACACTGTAACATATTATACATCACAACTTGTACTCATATATATATATGTGCCGATACATGTATTACTTGTAAGATTTTAGTTTTAACACTTCTTATTGTTGCTAATTCTGTCTATCATTCCGTTTCACCTTCTATGTGTCATAGTAGGCCTGTTTGTCAAATTCAAACCCATCCCAGACCACGTGTATAATCCTATAATAATGTACTTTGATGTATAATAACGTATGTTTACGTGTATGTGCGCACATCTAATATATAAATAAATATATTTATATATTAGATGTGCGCACATATTATACATCAAAATACATTATTATAAGATTATATACATAACGATGTTAGGCTTGAAGCATAAAAGTCCATTAGCTGGTTTACAGTTGTTGTTTTTTTTAAATTTGAAAGTTTAACTTAACACTTTCTTTTATCTTAATAAGACAAAGGCACAATCCGAACTATAATTCTTGGAAATTATCTTACGACATAGATTCCTTGTGTCAGACCCAAGTACACAGTTTTAAAAATAAATTTGAAAGAGGCCATATCAAGCTGCGATATTTCCTGAATAAATTAATTTTACTGGTGTCTTCTTTAAAATAATAAACCTAAATCTTAAAAGTATAATGTGATGTTTTGTGGTGTTTCAGTAATGAAGAGATCTAGAAAGAACCAAATTTAGCCTGAGCGGATGACCATCCATCCGATCGAGAGCTGGTAATTTTTTTTAAATTATTAAAATATTAGTAAAAAATTATTTAAATAAATGCTATTGCAATGTTTGATTATGACTATATATATATATAAATTAGCGTTTTTGGTTTATTTTAAAGTATTTTTTAATTTTCATCTCTTTTTCTTTTCCCGCCCTTTTTTTTCCATAGTATAACCTTTGGCTATTCAATGTGATGCTACAACTCAATGTTTGATTTATAGCATTATAGTTTTTAAATATTGTTTTTTAAAATTATAATACTGATTTAGTATATAGCGTTGATAGACCGGACTGATATTTTTAAAATAGCATTTATTATTTTTCTAATGATCGCTATATTTTAACGTGTTTTTGTAAATACCATTTACGATTTTTTTTTTTAAAAAAATGCTTTAACATAGGGTTAATCTTTTGAGATTTACGATTGCAATATTTGATTATCATGACTATGTATATTAGCATTTTCTGGTTTATTTTAAAGTAATGTTTGATTATGATTATATATATAAATTGGCGTTTTTGGTTTATTTCAAAGTAATTTTTGATTTTTTCTAGTGATAGCTATATTTTAACGGATTTTTGTAAATATTGCAATGTTTGATTATGACTGTATATATAAATTAGCATTTTTGGTTTATTTTAAAGTATTTTTTAATTTTCATCTCTTTTTCTTTTCCCGCCCTTTTTTTCCATAGTATAACCTTTGGCTATTCAATGTGACGCTACAACTCAATGTTTGATTTATAGCATTATAGTTTATAAATATTGTTTTTTAAAATTATAATACTGATTTAGTATATAGCGTTGATAGACCGGACTGATATTTTTAAAATAGCATTTATTATTTTTCTAATGATCGCTATATTTTAACGTGTTTTTGTAAATACCATTTACGATTTTTTTTTTAAAAAAAATGCTTTAACATAGGGTTAATCTTTTGAGATTTACGATTGCAATATTTGATTATCATGACTATATATATTAGCATTTTCTGGTTTATTTTAAAGTAATGTTTGATTATGATTATATATATAAATTGGCATTTTTGGTTTATTTCAAAGTAAGGTTTGATTTATAGCATTATATTATTTTTCTAGTGATCGCTACATTTTAACGGATTTTTGTAAATATTGCAATGTTTGATTATGACTATATATATATAAATTAGTGTTTTTGGTTTATTTTAAAGTATTTTTTAATTTTCACTTCTTTTTCTTTTCCCGCCCTTTTTTTGGGTAGTAGCACCTTAGGCTATTTAATGTGACGTTTTCCCGCCATTTTTTTAAGTGTAGTCCCTCCCCACCACCTTTTTTAATTGCAGTGTCTCAGGCGTTTTACGTTTTTGAAAAATGAGTGTTTCTAGTCGATGACATTTATCGCTTGCATGTGCTAGCAGTGTTTTTGGGTGTTTCCAAATTCAAAATGGCCGCCGAGCGCGTACTATATCAGCACCTAAATGTTTGTTGTTGTTAGTAATCATTATTGTTGTTATTACTATTAATTAATAATGTTGGAGAGTCATTGTTATTAGTGTTGTTACTAATTCATTATTATTGTTATTACTGATTAATTATTGTTGTTAGTAATTCATTATTATTTCTTTTGTTACTAATTAATTTTATTGGTGTTGTTACTAATTTATTATTATTGTTGTTTTTATTAATTAATTATTATTGTTGTTACTAATTAAATATTATTGTTGTTGGCACTGATTAAAGATTATTTTTGTTGTTAGTAATTATTATTGTTGTTATTACAAGTTAATTACAAGTAATGTTAGTAAGTCATTGTTGTTGTTACTAATTCATTAGTGTTGTTATTAATCATTATTATTGTTGTTACTATTCCTTTATTACTGTAGTTAATAAATAATAATTACTGTTGTTATTAATTAATTATTAATAATGTTGGTAATTCATTATTATTGGTGTTATTATAATTTTCTTATTATTGTTCTCATTACTGATTATTATTGTTGTTGTTACTAATTAATTATTATTGTTGTTGATAGTAATTAATTATAATTGTTACTAATAATTATTGATGCTGCTAATTAATTATTATTCTTGTTACTAATCACTAAATATGGTTGTTGTTACTAATCTTTTATTATTATTATTACTAATTAATTGTGTTTTAGTTACTATTTAATTATTATTGTTGTTGTTCCAAAGTAATTTTTATTATTGTTGTTAATAAGTAAAATTTTTCTTACTAATTATTATTGCTGTTACTAATTAATGATGTTGTACAAATTATTGTTGTTGTTATTATTAATTATTATTGTTGTTGTTAGTAACTGTTATCATTGTTATTACTAATAAAGTATATATAATGTAAGTAAGTCATTATTATTCATTATTATTGTTGTTGTTATTAGTTAATTATTATTGTTGGTGTTACTAATTATTGTTGTCATTACATTTTAATTATTATTGTTGTTTTTAGTAATTATTATTGTTGTTATTACTAATTAATTATTAATCATGTTAGTAAGTCTTTATGGGGGTGTTTTTACTAATTTATTATTGTTGTTGTTTCTAATTAATTATTATTGTTGTTACTAATTAATTATTATTGTTGTTGTTACCAATTATTATTGTTGTTGTTAGTAATTATTGTTATCACTAAATAATTATTAATAATGTTAGTAAGTCATTTATTATTGGTGTTGTTACTAATACGTTGTTGTTGTTGTTACTAATTAATTATTATTGTTCTTATTACCAATTATAAATAATGTTAGTAAGTCATTATTTTTGTTGTTGTTACTAATTCATTATTGTTGTTATTAATCATTATTATTTTTGTTGTTGCCAATCATTTATTATTGTTGTTGTTAATAAATAATTATTATTCTTATTGTTGTTACTAATTATTCATGTTGTTGTTA